>CM076853.1:45820040-46110288 GCA_039519185.1 Astragalus membranaceus | reverse complement strand
CACACACACTTGTACCTTGAGGCTATATGATTAGAGAGAGAGACCATAACCCAGGTCTATTAGCATACCTTAGGATGAGTGGATTTGAGTAGTGAGGGCCCATCAGGACCTTTGTCCGTTTGGATACTCGCGAAAGTTTCAATCAGAGTTGTGCTCTTTCATGATGCTTCGTATCTAGCAGTTTGCTGCATTTACGGGGATTTTCATGAGAGGGACTGTGGCTCTGATGACCTTTGTGAGGGTGTGAATAGAGCTACATGAGAAGATTATCCCTAAAATACCTTAGATCATAGGTTCTACCCCCTTTTAGGTCACAAGGGCTTCCCAAATTGTGTGCTGCATTGTTGCATTTCGTTCAGTTAACTTTTCCCTCAAAGATTTTCAAAAATAAAAAAAAAAGATATGATTTTCCCTTAAACACCTATATGAGGTGGCATATAGTGTGAAAGCTTTCTAAATTCCGCCTGTGAATACCCTCCTTATGCAGAAACCTCAAAAAAAAAAAGTATCCTGCATCATTGCATCATTGCATCATTGCATCACTGCATTATCGAATCATTTGCATTGCATAAAATTCCAATTTTGAAAAAAAACCATTCACCTTGCATTCCCTTTCATTACATAAAGATAAAACAAAAAATAATTATCATCTGCATAGCATAAGCATTTCATTTATAATCATGCAAAAAAGTCCTCGTCAAGTTCATCCAAGATGAGACATTCATGCATAAGCATTATTTCAAAAAAGACACAATAGAACTACGTAAGCTTTGATTCCTCATTACAATGGGGATACGTAGTAGGGGGTCATACCCCGTCAAGCACATTTTTCTAAAACCTCTTTTTTCCAGTAAATCATTTGCATCTCCAAATAATTTCCAAAATCATGTTCCAAAACTAAAAATGAAAAAATGAAAAGTTTCCAATGCATGCATCTTCTCTAAACAAAGAGAAAAATAGAAAAGCTCTTCATGTAAAAGCTCAATGAGTAAAAGTGCACCTTCGAATGACAAAGGGTAATATCTCAAATTTGTTTGTGCACCACAAATTTGAGATGTTACTCTACGATATCGGGACACTTTGACCCTATCAAGTGAGGTTTGTTTTCAAATAAGAAAATAAGTTCGAGTTAACCAAATGTCGAAGCATTTCAGTATATTGCGTGAAGTATTGAGTCAGGATCCACTCAATGTTTCATGCAAGTTACTCAGAGTAACGACAATTGGTTGCCTCACATCATCATTTGCATACGTCCTTGCATTACATAAAACAAAATTTTCAAAAAAAAAGGCAAAAAGCAAAACTTTCAAAAAAAAATCATCATAGTCTTTTCTTTTACTGGGCTACATGAGGTGGTGTTCCCAAAATTTCAGTCACCAAACTCGAAAAATGTTTTCATCTTATTTTTCATATGCATGTCAAGTCGCATTATCGCCGTCATTTTCATATGAAGACATCATTTGCATTGCATAAAACAAAAACTTGATAAAATTCATACATGCATTCTCCGCACGTGTGCGTTTCCATTCACTAAGGCTTTTTCCCCTATTTTTCTCGAAAGATCCAAAAAATCGTGTCTTATTAGGAGCGCGTCTCATGCATTATTGTGTTCCTTTTCACACATCATGAAAAGATAATACATTAACCTCTCATTTTGCATGCATTTCCATTCAATAAAGATCATGTCTTTCCACGCATTTTAAAAAAAAAATCATTGTGAGTATCATGCATTTCATTGCACAAAACTGTCTCATCATCAAATTTATTCAAAATGTAGCATTCATGCATCATTTCATTAACCTCATCACTTTAGTTCAAATACATCATTCCTCCATACATGCATCTTTCAAAAAAGAAGGGGGCATTGGCATTTCATACCTTGTCTTGCCTCTAAAAACTCATCATTTAGAAAGAAAAAAAAGCATCATTCCTGCATCCTCCATCATTCGAAAGAAAAAGGGGCATCGGCATTTCATATCTTGTCTTGCCTCTTGCATCATTCATCATCCAAAGATGCATTGGCATTTCATATTTCGTCTTGCACAAAAAGAAAGCATCAAAAAGAAAAAACTTTTAGAATAATCACACTTTTCAAGTGAATATGCTTTCATGCATTTCATTTTCATCATGTATACATCATAATGTTTTCATCCATGCATTGCGTACAACAAAAATGTTGTGATGAGAGACGAGATGTTCTTGCAAAGTAATCTTTCCTTTTTGGAAAAGTTTACCCTCACTCATTTGCAAACTCAAGGTGTTCCAAGGCACTCAGTTTTTCACATCAATAGCTCATTTGTATTTCCTTCAAAAAAAGACATTACATCTCATCCATTCCATGATAAAAGACTGAAACAGTTCATCAAAAAAGTTTTCATATCATGTTTTAACCAATATTAATGTTGCGTTAAAAACACACTTAGAGCAAGTGTACTCTACCGCAGAAGTAGTATAAAAGATTATCGTATCCACAGGGATTAATTAACAAGTACCAAACTAGTAAAGATTATATATTGTTTAGACAAATCGATAATTTAGTTGTAATGAAGACAAATAAAAAGAAATAAATAACAAGAATTAAAATACTAGACTTAATAAATGAGGAGAGGTCTAGGGTCACGGTTTCACTTGCAAGTTTCGATTCCCCTATGTCTAACTCTACCCGAATTCCCTTATTTTACTTAATTACCAATCCCTTTACTAAAACTATTAATCCGTTTGGTCATTCGCGATTAATATTCTTTTTCCTAAATTAACCCTCGTTTGGTCATGCAAGAATTTAAATTCAGGAAAAGCATAAAGAGCAAAAAGGTTGAATGATTGGAAGACTAAATTATGGTTTGGTCATGCCCTAATTATAGCCCCAATTATCCTATGGGTCCACCAACTAATTGCAGTACGGTCGCTGATCAACTAATTGATTATAAACATGCAAAGGGTAGCTAATCCTAATCATGTGATAAAAACAATAGGACAATATTAATTAAAATAAAAACAGGAATTCAAACCAGAAATTAGAACATAAAAAGGTCTCTAAACATGCAAGATCCACCTAAGACCCTAGAAGAGGATTTAGCTATCCATAGTGTTCGAGAACAATAAAATAAAATGAGGAGTCATAAATTACAGAGATAAAAATAACCCGGAATAGAGAAATTTTTATTCTGAATATTCAGTCTCCTTTTTCTGCTCCAGAGCTCTCTCACGGTGTCAAGAACGGGTACCCAAAACCATCTCCTCTCCTTGCCGGCGCTGGTGTTTGTGCGCGGCTTCGATTCCTGATCAGTAATTCACGTTCGCGGCCCTCTTTTCTTGATGTTGCCAATTCTCCCTTTTATTATCAAAATTAATTCCTTTTTGTTGTCCGCTACTGTTGCCGTCTATTCTCTTTTTAGAGTCCTTCAATTTGATTATCCAAGATCTCTTTCTTTTTTTCCAAGCTTTGTTTCCAATTCATTGTGGGCTTCTATTCTTTTGTATTATGGGCTTGCCTAGGTTTCTTTCAATTATGTACGTACGGCCCTTCCTCAGTATATGTGGTATGTCCTTTTTATTATCCTGTTTGGTTTATTTGGAATTGGACTTGGACTTTATTTTTCCACACTTGGGCCACATGCTTCTTTTGCTAACGACACCCCTATTTTGCTTCAAACAACTCATTGAAACAACTTCTTTATCTATCTTCTTTCCTACAAAATAAATAGCAATTTGAGTCACTTATTTATTTAGATAATAATAATAGCTCTAAAAATGACTCAAAAGTGTCTCTAAAATTGCACTAAATTGGAGCTTATCAATTAACTCTCTGTGAAGCGTTCTTCTAGTAAGCATGCATGCCACGTGCAGTTTCTCTTGTTTGAGTCAGTCAATTTCCTTCATTTATCATCATTCCCCATCCAAGTCTAATCCCGCCCCGTCCACCCATAAAGCGCATATTCTTTCCCATCAGTGCATACTTGACTTTTTGGTTCATTCTCACTAACACTTTAAGTCCTCCATGCTGGGGCAATTCTGTGATCACTAATTTTCCTTGTCGGTATCATATTCCTTTAGTGCAAATCTTTCTAAAAAATATATAATAAATAAAAAGATAAAATAAGCTGGCTAGGTTGAAAACCCGCAAAGGGCGGCCTAAGCAAAAAAGAGCGCCCGGTGGATTGAAAACTCACAAAGAGCGGTCCAGGCAAAAATTAGGGCAAAAGAGCAAACACATGAAGATAGATAAACTATTTGAAATTTGGCCATCTCTCCATACCCTCAAGAACCTAAAATCCCAGAAAGTCCATTTCCTACCCCTCTTAAGCCAAAGATTCAAAATCACAAAAATACCCTTTGTTACCCATCTTAAGCCAAGAAAAGCCCAAGATATCCCCATCACTCTAGGTGAGGGTTAATTCTACATCAAAGATGGTATATCATTTTCACCCAAGTCAAAAGGAAAGGAAATTCACCAAAGGAGGGGAATAACAAAGTTTTAAAAGGAGAATCCCGAAACAAAGAAAGGAAGACAAATGGAGTATAAATTAAGAGTCAATACATTTTGCCATGGAGCATAAGAGCTCCCCTTCCAAAAAGCCCTCAATTCAATGGGTTCAATCATTCCTCCTTCAAAGAGGCCCTCAAATGCAATGGGTTCAATCATTTCTCCTTTCAAAAAAGGCCCTCAATTCATTGGGTTTAGCCATCTTTTCTTTCATAAAACCTTCAAACACCTCATTGGGTACAACCATCCCCAAACACCTCATCAAACCTAATAACTATTCCCCTCACAAATCATTGACCATCGGGCAACACTGAATAAGACCCATCCTCTCCATCAACCCCAAACACTTCATTAAGCTCAATCATCCCCTTCTCCACATCACAACCCTAAAAAGTCCATTCCGATCAATGACTAATTGTCTTCGTTTTCTCAAGTTTTAATTTTAGGACAAATAAGTTTATCTATTTGCGACGTGTTTGCTCAAAAAGAAAAAACAAACAATCAAAAAAGGAAAGTTGGTAAAAAAAGAAGAAGGACTTGCACTCCAAGATGCATTCGTGTTGCATTAAAACAAGGTCTAGTGGTCACCAAGTGGAGCCTCTCATCATACTAAAAAGTCAAAACTTTCATTGCATTTGAGTTGTTCTTAAAAAAAAAAACCAAAAGTGCGTACTAGGGGGCATTCCCTTCACCTCTCACTCCACTCAACTTTGGGGAGGTTTGTTCATTGCCCACCCATTCATATATCACCCTCAGTTCATAACCATCACCATAACTCTGTCGCCTTTCACAACCTCACTCAAAGAAACCATTTGAAATGTCATTCGAAAGTGGGGCAAGTGCGTTCCCATTCCTTCACCTCATTCATTCCCATAAAACCTCACCGGGGCAATCTCTCAACTCACTATCCTAAACAAGGCCTTGTCATTCTAATTGGGGCAGCTTTGTCCTTGTTATGACTGGGGCAACATCAAACTTTATAGGTCGAGACAAAATCTCTTTTGCTCCACCTTCCATTTCAAAAGCCGAAGCATTCCCAATTCATCATCTTCTACGCCCCTAGTTGTTTTCACCACCAGACAGAGGCAAGTTATTCACTCACCAAAGACCTGAATTGGGGCAATCTTGTATCTCTTGATCCCTCATGAGCTTCGGCAATAACCATGTCTGTCATTCCTTCACTTGCCATAAAAGTCCATGCCCTAAACCAATTCCAAGTTAACTGACTCATTCATTCTCATTTGCACTCCTATGCGTGCTTACTAGACAATGCTTCAAAAGAGAGAGCACAAGTTGTTTACGTGATATCTAAAATTCAGTCATCATGGAAAGAAAGAGAAAACAAGTGAGGTTGTTTGTAAATAAAAACCTTGAGAACACCGGAGTTTGAATCAAATTCAATTTTTCAACAGAACGGGCAGTAGTCATCTCAATTCCTTGCATTCAAAGTCTCGCATCTCATCTTCACAAAATGTTTACCTCATGTACCTAGGCATTTCAATCCATTCATTATGGCATATGCATCGAAGCATTACATTTGCATCTTCACATTTTGTGCATTCATCACGTAGCAAAAAGAAAAGCGTTCCACGTCAGTTGCACCATATTAATACTTGCATTTCATAGAGGAAAATAGTAAAGAAGAAAAAGCAGAAATCTTTTCATTGCATTTGCATCATATTAAGGTTCGCACTTCATAAAACGGAAAAGAACAAAATCATTCCATGTCATTCACCATTCCACAAGATACCAATCATTGCATCGAACATCAGAGCATTGCATCATATTAATGTTTGCATTTCATAGAAGAAGCAAAAAGAAACAAACAGAGGTTAGAACAGGAGCATTCCATTCATCAAAGCATCAATCACCGCATACACTTGCATTCAAACACCAAAGCATTATGTTGATATTTGCATTTCATAAACTATAAAGAAGAAGCAGATACAAAAGAACAAAAGCATTCCATAATATTCAAGACATCAATCATGGCATATGTCTGCATTACATGTGCCATTCATTGCATTGCTAAGCAAAATGCGGATGAACACAAGATGTTAATCCTCATGCCTAGTTCTAAGAATCAGCGCTTCAAGTTTCAATCTTCAATCTAATTCTCAAGTCAGTCATCCTGGACTTGTCAGTCTCAAAATCTCATTCCCAGTCACTCCTTCAGTTCGGAGTTCAAATGCCCTCGGGTCCCAAGTGGTTCATTAAAAGCACGCTAAGTGTTCATTTACTGTTTTCTCATCAGCACGCCAAGTGTTCATTTACTGCTTTCTTTCTAGCAAGTCAAGCATTCATCAACATGGCATCAGACATCAAATCAATTTTCAAAATACAAAATCATTTTCAATAAATAGGAGGCTAAGTCGAATGTACATTCGAAATAGTCATCACGATAGGACACTTGAATTGATCACTCAAGAATCCTAAGGTCCCTATGCCAAAAAAAAAAGAAAACAAACAAAAACATTCAGTGTCGTCTACATCATAGTAATGTTTGCATTCCATAAAACAAAAAGAACCAAAATTCATCATCCCATCAAACATCAAAGCAATACAGTTGCATCACATCAATACTTGCATCTCATAGAAGAAAAGAAAGCTAAAGCATCCCATGTCATTCATCATTTCATGTTATTCATCAGCAATATTCACATTTCATAGAAAAAAGGCAAAGAAGAAAAAGTTTTCCATTACATGTCATCTACCATTTCATCAAAACACAAGAGCATTACATATCATCAAACACCAAAATTTTGCATTCGCATACCTGCACTTCATAAAAAGAGCAAAAGAAAAGAAGAGAAGAAAAGCAAAAGAGCAATAAAACAAATAAAGTCAAGCATTACATTCACCAATCGTAAAATCATGCACTCATCAGACGTAGAAAATAATAATAATAATAATAATAAAGCAAAGAAAAGAGAAATTTAGACATTTGCATTACATTCATCATAAGGAAAAGAAAAGGAAAACAGCAATCATGGCATTTGCATTGCATGCATTTGTTCATTTTCATGCTGCAGATACAAAGAGAAGATGAGCACTTCGGTGTTAGCCCTCGCCCCCATATTCCAGAAAATGCTCCCCCAAGTTGGGAGAGTTCAGAAGAAAAAAGAAACAGAAAGAGAGAGAAAGAAAAACAGAAAAGAAAAGAAAGAAAGAGAAGAAAAGAGAGCGCTCAAGCGCGCATTGCGGATTGGAGCCCAGAGAGATCATCGCTCCCTTCTGCCCAGATCTCACATCGTGTACGAGTAACGCGATGGACCGCAGCCCCATGTGAGGTTCAACGGAATAGTTGTATCAGCCTAAGATACAGTGGACGCCGTGCATTGATCTGTATATCAGTTCCGGAGCTGATAACGATCCCCTCGGTCGCTCGAAAAAGGCCAGCAGGAAGAGCGTGCTCCTCAAAGCCACGTGCAAACTCGGATTCGTCAAGAGTTCGTTTAAGGATTACAGGTTTTAGGCAGCCTGAGCAATTTACCGCTTTCTGCACGCCAAGTGCCCATTTTACTTTTCTGTCTGCACGCCAAGTGCCCATTTTACTTTTCTGTCTGCACGCCAAGTGCCCATTTTACTTTTCTGTTTGCACGCAAGTGCCCATTTTACCTTTCTGTCTGCACGTCAGTGTTCATTTACTGTTTTCGCATCAACACGAAAGTGTCTATCTTTCCAAAAAAAAGAAAGGAAATTTGGATTTCTCCAAATGGACAAAATTGGTATAATTTCTGAATTCTTTATTTCTATTTTACCTTCGAAATATGTCTCGCGCAATTCATATTTCTTGGTAAAATCCAAATAAAGAGGGGCAGCTGTTATACCCCAATTTTGTCTGAGCTCTTGTTAATAGTGTTTTAATTTACTAGGTCGCATTTTTTGCAAGTCTCGAGTCTTGTTAACGCGTGTCGGTGTCATGCGAGTGTCGTTAAGATGCCATTTGTGTAATTGGGCCAACAGTTGGGTTATTGGGCCTACGCATATACAAATTGGGCTTATCATCTTGAGTCGGGCCCAAGAACACAGTTCTGAGTTAATTTTTAGTGCATTCGTCTAGTTGGGCCGGACTTCCCTTTTCTATTTGGCCCAACTTCTTTTATTATTTTTATTTTGTCCATTTAATTTATTTTGAGTAATGCATAGTCCAAGATGTCAAAGAATCTAATTTAATTTTATAGCATTTAGGAGTGTCCAAGAGTCCAAAATGTCCAAAAAAATACAAAAAAATATAAAAAAAAGAAAATTAAATAATAGAAGTAGCATTAGCAGTCTCCTGGTCTGCTCCAAGCTCCAGCAGCTAACTTGGGCCAACAGCTCTCAACAGTCCAGATCTGCAAAGCAGTCAAGGCCCAGTCAAAACTAATTAATGCTAACCCTAATATTTTCAATATAAATAAGCAGTCCGCAGAGTCAAAGGAAACACACAGACAGAGATACAGGCAAAATAGAGAAAAATCGATTTTTTAGGAGAGCACAAAGAGTTTCAGTTCAAAAAGAGAAGCTGTTTATTTGGAACTAGGTTAGTTCCTAAATTTCTATAGTCATTTTCGTGTACCCATTTACTTGTTATCTGTTCATGCTATGTATGTGACATATGGTATAGTTTTCAAAACAAATCATTCACTGATGTATCTATGTTAAATCTTGGTCTAGTATTAGGCTTCAACAAAATTTCTTTTTAGTATGAGAGGAGAGGAACAGTGAGGAGGCCTAAGAAACCAAAAGTTTTGGGAATGATTTTTTTTCCTCTGTAGAACAGTTGAAAGAATGAGAGGAGAGGCTAAAAAAAAACGAAAACAGTAAAAGAAAAAGAGACAATATGAAATAAGAGGGAAGAAAAACCAGTAAGCAACAAACCAAAAAAATCAAAAAAAGAGAAAAAGGACAGAGGTTACCTTTGCCGGAGCTCCGGTCGTCTTCTCCGGCGAACGCTCCGGTGAACCACCCACAGAACCGAAACCCTCACAAACACTACCCCAACAACCACCACCGTAACTGTACCACTACGCCCCTACGGCCAACCCAGCAAACAACCACCGAACACCCCTCGCCGTCGCACCACCACCGTCGCCAGCAACCTCCCCCAAAACGACAACACCCCACCTTTTTCGGCCTCTGCCTCTCACCGCTGGCCACCAACACAGAACCACTCCGCCACCGTGGCTAACCCCTCCGTCCCTTCGCAACCACCACAGAAACAGAGCGCCATCATCATCACCGTGAGATCGCCCTCCTCGCCGCGAGGTGAATCCAGATCGAATAAAAACGCCGCCGTAGGGGAGAAGAGGTGAGAGAGTTAGGCATGGAGGTGAGGAGAAGGGAGATCGAGAGAAGAAGAAGGTAGAGTCACGGTATAGAGAAGAGAAAAGGAAGCTGCGACTATGGAGAGGAGAGGAAAGCGAAATTTGGGTAGGAGATGAGGGAGAGAGATGGATCGGCCGCAGCAAGCAAGAGAGGGAGAGAAAATTTTTTAGGTTTGGCAAATTTGGGGGGTGAGGCGCCGTGGAGAAGAAAGGTGGAAACTAGGGTTTCCACTTTTAGGTTGTCATTTTATATTGGGAATACAAGGGGTAGTCTCGTCCTTTCACATTTATTATTTTTCAGATTCTTATTTGCACCACTGTGTTTATTTTACGCACCTCCCCAAAGCCCATCAGAAAAATAAAAAACGTGGGCCAGCTCGCTAAGGTTGGAGGGGCTACTGTTTACACCCCTATTTTGATAATACAGCCCTCCTGCCACTTGCACCCCCCATCTCACTATTTGCACCCCCCTGTTTCACTTTTTTTAAATTTTGTTTCTTTCCCCTAAATAAACTTATTTTTTTACAAACCCTTTTTTTCCCCAAATAATGGATAAGTGCTCCCCAAAATAAAAATTAATCCAATTGCCAAAACTCTTCAAAATCAAAACTTTGTTAGTAGTCTTGCGAAGCCTTTGCTTGCGTGATTATTAACAAAGGAGTGCTAGTGATAATCACCCATAACCTTTGTTAGTTTGATTATCATGAATGCTTTCAATTTCAAAAGATATTTTCCCAAGCATCAAAAATCATGGCAAGTGCTAGTGATAATCACCCATAACCTTTGTTAGTTTGATTATCATGAATGCTTTCAATTTCGAAAGATATTCTCCCAAGCATCAAAAATCATGGCAAGTGCTAGTAATGATCACCCATAACCTTTGTTAGTTTGATCATTATGAGCACCCTCCACTTTCCAAAACCTAAACAAAAAGACTTCCATTTTTAAGGCTCGTTAGAACTACGTCGCTTTGATTCCCATTTGGGATACGTAGGAGCGAGTCACATTCTCGTCAAGCGCGCTCATAAAAAGTTTAGCATTTGCATAACAAAAAGAAAAGAGTTATTTTCGCAACAAAAAGAATCACTTTCGCAAACCGAGATCATTTTCAGAACAAAAACCTTTTCCTTTCTAAAATCATTTTCAACCCATCGTCGCTAGTGGTTAATCAGAACCTTTGCTCGTCTAGCCATTGGTGATGATGTCTTTTTCCCAAAAGAATAATAAATGATGATCCATCATAACCTTTGTTAGCTTGATCATCGTGCAAATCAATCTCTTTCGAAAATCACTTTCAAAAAAGATAATAAAAACGAGTCGCTACCAATAGTCAATCAGAGCCTTTGTTCGTCTGACTGGCGGTAGTGACTCTCATTTTCAAGAGTACTTAGCGGTGATTACCCATAACCTTGGTTAGTTTAATCATTCACTAAATGCTCGTCCTATTTCGAAAACTCACTAAAAAGATAAAAGACAAAAACCCTTTTTCAGGACAAAGAAGAACTACGTAGCTTTGAGTTCTCCATCGCACCGGGAGATACGTAGGAGCGGGCCTTGTCCCGTCAAGCATTTTTTTCTAAAAACCCATTTTTTCCCCCTTTTTCATGATAAGTAAAGATTTTCATTAAGAATCTTTCAATAAGAAGTAGAGAGGCAAAATTAAGTATTTTCAAGTCAACACAATAAAACCACACATTTAATTAAAGGTTCCCTCTCAGTAGAGAGGACGTGTGGGGTGCTAACACCTTCCCTGCGCGTAACCGACCCCTGAACCCTATTCTCTAGTTTCGCAAGACCAATCGCTTTCCAAAAAAGGTTTTCCTAATATTTTCCTTAATAAATATTGGTGGCGGCTTCATTGTCTTAGGAAAAGGTGTGAACGAGGAAGGTTCTCCCTCGGGGACTTTTTCGGGCGCAACACTTACTAGCAGAGATCCCTTTATGGGAAAAACTGATGCCAGCTGTGTTGATCCACTGCGATAGTACCGCGGCTATTGCAAAAAAAGAGAACCATTATTCCAACGGTAAAAGACGACAAATACGTCGTAAGCACAACACTGTGAGAGAATGTCTCTCAAAAGGAGCTGTGAGAGTGGATCATGTACGCACTGATCAGAACTTAGCTGATCCTTTGGCGAAAGGATTAGCTAGGGAGAAAGTCCAAAATACATCTCAAAGGATGGGACTACTGCCTTTAGAATCATGAGTCACTCACGATGGTAACCCGACCTAAAAGACTGGAGATCCCAAGAATTAGGTTCAATGGGTAATAACAAGTTGTGAAGTGATACGAGATGAACATGCTATTATAAGTAAAGAAGCATGAGTCCTGGAGCGACGTAAGGTTGAGGTAATAGAGACTCTTAATGAGATTTATACTCTATGTGGAGTGGAGTACCTAGCTACATGAGTACTCTTGATAGACTCACCTTTGTGAATGTGGAAGTGGGGCCGCTTCCTATGGAATCGTTGGCAGGATTCCTAGAGCGTTCACTAAACTGGGATAGACGTGCAGGGCCATAAAAGCACGGGCTTATAAGAATACACCCATGGAAAAGGTTGTGTGTGGTTTTGATGATTAGAGATAGAGTTCAAGACTGCGAGTCACTCTTGTTGAATCTAAATCTTAACCGCTATGCAAATGTTCAAGTCGTAAGACACCTCTGTTTATGCACAATCTTTTGGAAGCATTTGACGCTACTTCTGAAACTCTTTTTTAAATTCAAGTGGGGGATTGTTGAAACTTTGTTAAGTGTGAATTGGAAAAAGTCCCACATTGGGTAGACTAAACACTTTAATAGTGTAAAAAGCCTATAAAAGGGAGACTCCTCCTCACTTATTTCTCACACCACTTGACGATAAATCATTCCTCAAGTTTTCTCTCTTCTCCCTAAATTTCTTTCTTCTCTAGAAAGCTTGAAGCATTTCCAAGCTTAGTTTCTAAAGAGTGGTTTTTCATAACCATATTGAGGGTGTATATCTTAGAGCGAGTTTTCACGGTGCAGTGAACTTTCGTAGCAGTTTCGACTGAGCTGTTTTATCCTGGGGACGTCGTGGTTGATAGCCTGCCTGCACCTTGGAGCAGTGCCACCAAATGTCTTAAAGAGAGCGACCTAGTCCGCGACTCATCCCAATAATCTCTTCGGCTTGTTCTTGAAACCAGTGTTGTTTGAGGAAAGTTCTGGCTAGGAAAGACTTGGTACTTAAGAATGTCCATTGTGACCCACTTCTCTTTCCTGGGAACCTACTCGAATTAACACTTTCCATCAACACAACAGTTCACAAACATGTGCACATTCACTTAATAGATTCTCCTCCACAGAATTTCCATATCCTGGACTTTCTCAGGTTGACTACAATTACATTTGATTGCCTGGTTATGGAGAAGTGTTTCTTTTAATAGACGGGAAAAACTAAACTTTGGGGCAAAAGTCATATTTCAGCCTTCAAAATCCTAAGGTTGTAATGTAAAAAATGACTGGAAGCCAAGAGCACTAAATGAAATGTAAATTCTGTAATAGATATCAAAAATTACTAAAAAAAACTAATTAGTTATCGAGTTATTACCATCTCTCTAGTAGGATAAACTGCATATTCATATATTATTTGTAGTTTACATTAAAAAAATTCAGGTTTTTGACAAGCATAAAATTCATGAAGCATAAATTGATCAACAAGTGATCAATCATTCATCGGTTAGTTATAACATAAAAATACAAAGAGATCAAATACTCAATGTTTCTACTTGATTTAACAACAATCATTGTCAAATTTCAATAAATCCTTATTGTCAATACTGAAGTTAATTACTTAAGGTAGAATAGAAGCCATGCTTTTTATCCAGTCTGATGTAAATAACCGCAGAATGTAAAATATCCATAAAATCACTTCTTTCCAATATGCACATACCAAAGTAACCTCTAAAACAAAACACACAAACACACAGCATTGAATTTCTGATGCATATAATTGGTAGAAAAGAGTTATAACAAAACCAACAAAACCCTAAACCCAAAAATGAAACACAAAAATGACTTCGGGAGAAAATCAACAAACCCTAAAAGATAAATACAGAAAATCAACAAAACCGTAAATAAAGAAACCCAATCAACTGAGGAAAATTTCTCAAAAAAATCTATTTTGAGAGAGATAGAGAGAGAGAGAGAGAGAGAGAGAGAGAGAGAACGAACCAAGTGAGAGAGAGAGAGAAAGAACGAGCCGAGAGAGAGAACGAACCGGAAGAGGGAAAAGCTTCCACACAAATGAACCGTGAGACGAGGGGGAAACGCGCGCTGAGTCATGACTGAGTGAAAGGGAAACACGCGGTGAGTGAAACGGAAAGACAGGGAGCAGTGAAAGAGTGAAAGGGAAAGAGACGGAAGAGTGAAAGAGTGGGAAAATTAGGGGTTTTTTTGTAAAATAAACGAAGGGGTAGCGTCGGCCCACCGGCGCTAAAAATATTATTTAAAAATTAAATATTTAGCGTCCGCTATTTCCAGAGTAGCGTCCGCTACATCCGACGCTAAATTTCTTTTTTCAAGAGCAAACAAATTTGTGGGGTAGCGTGGGTCAAACCGACTCTAGGCCGACGCTATTAGCGTGGGTGTCGTGGCCGACGCTAAAATATGGACGCTAAAAACCCATTTTCTAGTAGTGTTGGTTTAGCCAAAGAATTTTTCAAAAAGGAGAGTAGACTAACAACTTCACATAAGACTTGAGGGGCTTCAAAGCACAACAAATGACTTGATTAGAAATTTCAGATCTTTGGCCAGTGCACTAACGATTGATTTGGTGATTTCTCAGCGCTATAGCGTTAGATGCTATAGCACTGGTGACTTGATGAACAGATTCAGCTGCAATGCCCTCATTACTGAACTCCTTATTTGCATTTATTTCTTCTTTTTCTTCTCTTATATATATATATATATATATATATATATATATATATATATATATATATATATATGCACTTTGGAATAGTTCAACATTTGTTTCAGGCAATTGCAGCTTTTTACATGACCATTTGTGCACTTAAGATCCTATTGCACTGACCACCTGTGATCCTCATACTTAGCCTTAATATAACTGATGCACCCCCAAACTTAGCTTCAAATGCTACTCTCAATTTTTAATAAAAACTTGACTAAACCTTGGTTAACCAGGACTAACTTCAGCATCAGATCAGCCCTAGCTAACTAGGTTCCTTGCTAAGCTTAGAGTTTGAGTGTAGAAGCAGCAATAAGACTAGTCATTAATCAAGCAAGGCTACACTACACAAATGCACTTAATCGTCAGTAAAATTTGGCCCAACAAGTACAACTTCTATTACTGAGAAATTTAAAAATTGCAACTAATCATGCCTTTTTATTCAAACAAAACATAACATTGACATTTATAAGGTCCTCCCCCCAACTTAAGACCTAGCAGTGCCCCACTGCTCATGCATGCTAAAGGGAGAGTCCTATGACTAAAACTCAACAGAATTAAAAACAACAGAAATAAAACTCTAAACATACTGTTAGATACAAGAACAGACGCTATAGCACCTAACAGATTTATTGAAAACAGGCAAACAACATTTTTTTAAAGAAGTGTTAGAGTACTTGTCTGCTAACCCAGATTTGAGCCTTTTGCTTGCTCTGGTGGGCACTGTGGTGGCTCTGTTGCTAGATGCCTTGGGCTTCTTCTTTGGTGGCTTTTTTCTCACTTCACAAAATTCACTCCAGCGCAAAAGAAAAATTAAAAACACAAAATTGTTAGTTCAAATCCATGGGTTGCCTCCCAGGAGCGCTTGCTTTAAGATTCTTCAGCCAGACTTCCTCTTTTGGTAGAGGTGTTGAAGTTCAGTTGTGGTCTTGTCCCTGACCACATGTGCTCTAGAGTAGTGCTTCACCCTTTGACCATTGATTTTGAATGTTCCACTAGTGTCTTCATCAAACATATCCACAGCAGTTGCTGCAATATTCACTTGTTCAGTAGATGCTGTAGCAACAGATGTTGTAGCAGCAGATGCTACAGCCAGGTTTTCTTCAGCTTTTGGTTTTGACCTTTGTGGCAGCTAGGTGGTTTCTGGTTGTTTGATTTCATCAATGACTTGAGTGCATTTGGTGATTTTTGGTGGTGAGGGTGGTGGTATGGGCTGTTTGGGTGATGATTGTGGGGATGAGCTTTTGTGAGGTGGGGAAACTTGTTGGTTGAGGGTTGCTTTAAGGCCTGACTCAGGCTCAATCTTCTTAGCACTCTCTTCTTTTTCTTCTGATCCATCTTTCCTCCCTCACTCTCCTTAGAGCTCTCGTTGACATCATCCTCACCTTGTAACACACCTTCTTCCACAAGCTTTTCTTTTTCAGTGTTGGCAAGAGCCTTGACCAAGTGGTCACCTTGCTTGTGGAAGTGTTTTTGAATAACAGAATCAAGAGACACCACAAAAGAACACTCCTCAGTTCCTGCATCTGGGCACTTGAGAGCATTCATCGCATTAAACTTAATCTCTTGATCATTGACTCTGATAGTCAATTCTCCCTTCTGGACATCAATCAAAGTCTGGGCAGTAGCTAGGAATGGTCTCCCAAGAATGATAGGAACCTCCTTATCTGCATCAAAATCAAGAACAACAAAATCCATAGGAAAAACAAATTTGTCAATCTTAATAAGCACATCCTCTATTATCCCCTCAGGATAGGCTATGGACCTATCTGCTAACTGAAGAGTAACAGTGGTAGGCCTCACAGTACCAATACCAAGTTGTTTAAATGTGGATTTGGGCATCAAATTGATGCTTGCCCCCAAATCACATAGTGCACGGCTAGAATAAGATTTACCCAAAGAACATGATATTGTGAAACTGCTAGGATCCTTCAATTTCCTTGGGATCTTGTTCTGCATGATCATGGTGCATTCTCCAGTCATTGCTACTGTCTCAAACCCTCCTAATCTCTTCCTCTTAGTGAGCACTTCCTTCATAAATTTTTCATAGTTGGGAATTTGTTGAAGTGCTTTCAGCAAAGTGAACATTGATGTGGAGTTGTTTCAGCACATCCAAGAATTTACCAAATTGCTTGCTCTCATGAGCCTGCTTCAACTTCTGTGGAAAAGGAGGAGGAGGGTATTCTGGAACAAGTTTAGGTGGTGGCACATGTGCAGGATCAGGCGCTATAGCAGTAGGTGCTATAGCATCAGAAGTATTTTTTTCTTTTTCAATTTTTCTATTTTTTTCCTTTTTCTTTTCTACCATCACCTGTTACAGTAGATGGCCCTTGCAAATCTTGTCCACTTCTTAACGAAATAGCCTTAACATGCTCCTTCCCTGCTGCATGAGAAGTTGAAGCTTCAGTAGTGGAAGGTAATGATCCACTAGGCCTTTGGGTGAGAGCAGAGGCTATCTGCCCAACTTGGGTCGCCAAATTCTTTATAGAAGCTTCATGAGTTTGCAAGGTTGTCTTACAATCACTCATGAAGGCTTTCAACAGAGTTTCCATAGAGTTCTCCATAGCTGGGGCAGCTTGTCTTTGATGGTTCTGAGCAGGAAATCCCGGTGGCACAGCAGGTGTATTTGAATTTGTTGCTGCAGCATTGTTACCACCCCATCTGAAGTTAGGGTGATTCTGCCAGCTAGTTGAACAGAGACATGATTGGCTTGACATTCTTCATAGAGATGGCCTCCTCCACAATATACACAGCTAGTTGAACCTGGAGGAGCTTGTTCAATGGCAGCCACAGTTGGTTCTGCTACTGCTGTGGCGGCAGACGTTGTAGCGTTGGAGGTGTTCATGTTTTTAATCAAGTTGGTGAGAGAGGCCACTTGTGCTGATAGAGCTGAGACTTCACTGAATTCATGGACTCCAGCTACCTTTTTCTGTGGAGTTAACCTTTCTGTTGGCCATTGGTAGCTGTTTGTTGCAATGTTGTCAATCAATTCACAAGCTTCATTGTAGGAGGTCTTGAGTAACACACCCCCAGAAGAAGCATCAAGCATAAGTCTGGTACTTGAATGATCACTGGTATGCCATGATGTGGACACTTCCTTAACAACTCCTTCCATCGTTCCCATGCTTCAAACAGTGATTCAGATTCTTTTTGTTTGAATGCAGTAACTTCATTCCTCATTCTTGCAATTTTACTAGGTGGAAAATATTTTGCCAAGAATTTTTCAGTCATTTCATTCCAAGTGTGGATAGAGTTAGGCTCTAGAGAATTTAACCAAGCATTAGCTCTATCTTTCAAGGAATAAGAAAAAAAATTTAACCTAAATGCATCATCACTAACTCTTGGAATGATAAAATTTCTGCAAACCTCCAAAAATTCTTTTAAATGTAAATATGGGTCCTCTTGGGGAGAACCATCAAACTGACCTACTGTTTGGAGCATCTGGAACATCATGGGTTTGAATTCAAAATGAGTTGTTTGAAGAACAGGCCTTGCTATGCTTGTCTCCATGGTTTGGGGGTCAAACACAGCATAGTCCCTCATAGGTCTGTCCCTATCATTTACCATGTCTACAGGACCTTGGTTGATGAATTGTTGCCTACACCAGTCTTCTGGATCATGTATTGTGACAGAATGAGTGATTGGACCTCTACCTCCATGGAGTGGACCACCACCAGGGTCAGATCTACCACCTCTTGTACTACGGCCACCTCTGGAATTTGATCTTCCACCAACTGTACCTCTACCATAACCATTATGTTCTGACATGGTAGGCCTCAGTTGTTGTATTCTTTGAAGTTGTCGTAACCTTCTGAATCTTCTTTCAGGTTCTGGATCCAACTCAAATTCTGGTGGTTGGGACCTGGGCATGCGCTATAGCACCTAATGTTGTAACACCGAGAAACAGCACACCAGCGTAATATCTTCACAAATATTGCTAAAAACTTAAACAATAAAAATTAAATGTAATCCCCGGCAACGGCGCCAAAAACTTGTTCTGCGAAAAGTAGTTGTGCAAGTGTACACAATCGCAACAAGTAATATAATGATAAGTAGAGATTGTACCCACAGGGATTGAAGTTAATTTTTAGAGTTAGGCTATCAACAAATTAGTGAAACAAACAAAATAGTAACAATGATGTTTATATGCATAAAAAGTAAAGGTTGGTTGAGTGAAAACAGTAAAGAAAGTTCAAGAGTTGATAAAGTAAGTTGGACTGCTCTTTGCTAAGTAATTTCTCAATAGTAAGACGCTATAACGTTAGACGCTATAGCGTTAAGTGCTGTAGCATATGCTGTTGTGCCTTTCGGTCACTGACGCCAGAGTTTTGTTACAAGACTCTTATTTCTAAGTTCTAAATAAGTCCACCCCTGTATAATAAAGAACCCACAGCATTTGCCTTATGAACTATTGATCCCCTATGTCTAGAGTTAAGCAAAAGTTGCTTAAATGTCTTTAAACAACCTTTCGTTCATATCAATCTTTGAGTTAGAATCGTAGACCATGTCTGTACCTACGAATGTACCCATTTTAGTTGGCCAATCCCAAAACGAGTTTGAAAGCATTAAATCACAAAGATTGAAATGCAAACATCATAACGTTATATTAACAATACTAAAGAGTCATTACAAAGCTTAAAGCAATCCAACTACTAAGTGTTTAGCTCATGATGAGCATCATCAACACAATACAAACCAAAATGTTCATATTACCGAAAATGAAAAGAGGAGGCACGATTGCAAAAGATACACGACGTAGGCTCCTTCTCATGAGACGGATAGATGACGCTATAGCACAACTTCACAGCGTTGGAAATGATGATCTTCTCTTGAAAAATAAAAGCTTGAAGTGGAGGATTAATGGAGGAGAAGGGTGTCAAATTTTTCTCTCCAAAAACTCTCTCACTTTCGAAATCTATGTTACGAGGAAGAAGACGTGAGATATCTTTGTTTATTGTCCATAAAGTAGCTTTCCAAAAAGGTGGACTTGACATATCTCACCAACTAAAAGCAATCTTCCAACAAGTGGACAAGTGTCCACCCTAGTCAATGGTTGACTTTAGCAGCAAAAATATCCCTTAAATATGGGCTGAAGTAACATAAAGTTTGAGTTCCAAAATTGTGCTTTTTACTTTTCTCTCTCTTGCTCACGCAGGATGCAACGCTATAGCGTCAAACGCTACAGCACTGAACAAACACATTAAAAATAACAATAGGGCACCAAAAGTGTCAATTTGTCACATAATCATATCCTAACCCTCTTTTACACTTCTTAACACATATTTACAAATTTAACCACATAGTTACTTAAGAACTCACATTAACTTAAGCCTCAAGAATATAGTTATCAGTTTTCAGTAGTGAAAGTTATATATAACATTATTTGTCCCAAGAAGGTAGCTCAGTTGGCGAGCTAAGGGACATGAAGGAGTTGCAAAGTTGCAAGAAGGAGGTCCAGGGTTCAAACCCCAGAAACTAACATTCCCCACCCCCACTAACATTTGGTTATTAAAAAGTATATAACATTATTTAATTTATTTTAAAAAATGTTCTCGCGTATCAATTAAAGCAGAAATCGCTGAAATTCGGGCTCGTAACATCCCGGATTGGAGTTCCCCTCAGCGCAATTCTCCTAGGCGGAAAGCTCATGGCCGCCACCGATCTCCTGCTTGGAGGAGGAACCATCACCGCTCCCCACCTCGACCTAGAGGAGGATGAGGATCTTGGACTCCCCCAAGCCGGACTCATGATGACACCTACCATCCTGAAGAGTCCTCCCAGCACAGCTCATCTTTGGCTTCATCATCACCTAGGCGACGTTCTAGAAGTTGGGAACAATCCCCGAGGCATGAACGTCATCGTCCTCGCTCACAGAGGTCGCCAGACAAATACCACTATCGCCGGTCTCCACCCAGGGAAAAGTCAATCAGGCGTAAAGGGCCATTCACCAGCAAGATAGGCTACTTTCCGGTCCCGAGGCACCTGGAGAAACCACCCGAGGGCTTGAAAATGTATGATGGCACCGGCGACCCGGATCGCCATCTCGATTACTTCGACACGGAAATGCAGAGTACCGGAATGTCCCGGAAGAAATCAAGTGTAGAATTTTCCCTCTCACCCTTGAAAAGTCGGTGTTGGACTGGTTCAGGGAGCTCAAGCCAAATACCGTCTCTTCGTGGGATCAGTTGGCTAGCCTCTTCTCTGCCCATTTTGCTCACTCCAAGATGAAGCCGAAGTCTCGAAAGGTACTGCAAGCCATCCGACAAGGCGAGAATG
Organism: Astragalus membranaceus; assembly: GCA_039519185.1. Taxonomy (NCBI): domain Eukaryota; kingdom Viridiplantae; phylum Streptophyta; class Magnoliopsida; order Fabales; family Fabaceae; genus Astragalus; species Astragalus membranaceus. The sequence goes on along the minus strand of CM076853.1, from coordinate 46,089,294 downwards.
AGTCTCTCAGAGACTATATAGAAAGGTTCAACCGTGAGGCTGCACAAGTTCAGAACCTCGATGACTCTTTCCGACTTTATTTCTTTGAAGTCGGACTTCGCAAAGGGAGCTTGTTTCAAATTGATATCGAGGTAAATCAGCCTGAGACTCTAGCGGAGTTCCTCGAGAGATCTCAAATACATTGACCACGAGGAAGGTGACGAGGAGAGCCGGTTTTATGTCAGACCCTGAGGGTCCAAGGCTCGGAATGAGAAAGAGCATTAGAACAATTTGAGCCTACGGGCGTGATGTAATACGACTTTGTAAATATTCAACCATCTAATATATGGATCGGCTACAATTTGCCGACGTTCTGTATTTGTTGTTTTCCTCACTCTTAAGTGTTTAGCGAATGAGATTTTCGAGGTTAAAAAGGGGACAACACGGGATCGACCAAACGATCGCCCTTAATCCCTTTATAAACCGGAACACGAGCGACTGAGCTCACCATCATTAGCGATCGAGGCAGTCGCAACCCTTTGGGACGAGTTCGATCTGGGCCAAGTCCCGGTAAACTGTCCCAAGGACGATGAAAACCTCTTGCGATTTGAGCGCAATGATCAATGGCCGAGGCCGCCATTATCCTGAAGAGCGAGTTCGATCTAGGCCGAGTCCTGGTAAACTGCCCTAACGGCGACATGCTGATATGGAGCCATGCCCTCGACGTTCCAAACATGTCCGCTCCTCCCCGATATTTTGCAACTGAATTTGGTCATATCGCTACCAGCTTCGTGTTTAGATCGGATCGCTCGTAAGGTCTCAGAAACCCACGAGTACTCATGAGGAACGGACAATGGCATTTGAAGGGGAACATCAATCGGTCCATCCCCTGTGCTGGAGTAGTCTTCCACCATCTCTACCTCCTCAAGTCGGACACAGACCTCGTGATTGCGGCTCTCCTCCCCACTGTCAGAATCGGCCTCAGCATCGGACTCACGTTCCTTAGAATCTTGTGAATTAGTGCTCCCCTGGTCCTCAGTGGTGAGAGTAGCCTCAGATGTGTCCACCTGGTCGCTTGTGGGAGCAGAGTCGGGGTGTTCCTGAACCTTAGGTTGAGCTGGTTCGGCATTTTCGGGTTAAAGACCTACCGGGGTACTAGAGCCGGAAGCTATCAACTTACCGATATTGGGACGGTCAACTGCGACGACCCTGACGATTTGTTTAGTCCTCGCTAGATCGGACCTGTAGGAATGGGGGCATGCAATATCAGGATTGAACGACTTGGTGGGTTCGCGACTAAGTCGAAACCCGACCTGACAACCCCCACCCTGTATGAACAAAAACAGGCTGGGGGGAGTCCCAGCCAAACAGTAATAATATGACAAGGCTAGGAGTATCTGACATTCCGAGGCTGTGGGCAGAAACCCTCGGGGTACAAGCCCGGCCTCGGAGTAGGTCACCTCTTGGGTCGACCATCGAACTCAAAGTATACGCAAGCTCGGAGAAGCTCACAAGTCGGGATCGCCTCTAGGCGACTCGACTTGGGGGAAAACTGTTATGGATTGGGCCACGTGCCCCATCGAAGGCGGAACCGAATCCGCAGCTCCATTCAGCATCTGGTTGGGCCGAATCGCTGAGGCCCAAAGCTAGCGACTGGATCCATGAATGGACGGCCAAGATCTAAACCCTAGATCAGACAGCTCTGCTTGATTGGGTCAAACACACCCTGACTTCTATAAATAGCCACCTGCATAGTGCCCAAGGTATGCACACTTCCCAACGTTTACCTGTAACCGACATCACTCGCTGACTTGAGCGTCGGAGTGTCTTTGCAGATACAACCCCCCTCGGATCGGAGCTCGGTTGATCAAGATCGGACACTACCAACTATCTAGGATCGTCCACAGATTTCGAGATAAGGTACAGATCAGTAATTCTATCTAATTTTAATGAGGGATAATCGGAAAATGTTGCTTGCACATAATGGGAAGTTTGATTTGTGCGAATAATTTCTATTTTCATTTTTTGAAAATAATTTTCATTTGCAAAATTGTAAGGTTTAGAAATAAGTATTTTTAAGTATTTTTTAGAATACATAGAAATAAGTATTTTCAAGGTCTTAAGGTAAATGAGAACCATCGATTTCATTATTACAATTTGCGAACGATACTATTTTGTTGTGCCATGGAAAGGAAGATAGTATATGGTACATCAAATCAGTATTGATAAATTTTGATTTGGATCATCATAGTGTGATCCTTGTGGAAATCGAGAAATAGAGTATTTTTCGATGGAATTGTGTGTTAATTCTAGGTAACCCCTAGGTACAAGATTCAACACTCGCAAAAAGAAAAAACTCGAAAATTGGTTTAAAGGTGATCACAGGGCGAGGAGTCCTGTGAATGACAAGTTTGGTAGCACGAAAGGGTGGCCAGTCTGTTACAAAAAAATGACACATTTCTTTGTAACAGACCAGACACCCTCTTGTGCTACAGAGTATGTCACTCACAATCTTCTCATCCCCTTGGTCACCTTTAAACCAATTTGTAAATTTTTGCCTTCTGTGACCTTGTATTGTACCTAGTGAATAAGGTTCAACATCCATGGAAGGCAAAAGCTCACAAATTGATTCAAAGGTGACCAAATGGGATGAGAAGATCGTGAGTGACACATAGTACGAGAGGGTAGCCGGTCTGTTACACATATTAGCATAAATGTATGTAAATGTACATGAATTTGACTTCTAAATTCAAAAATCCTAATCTGTGTTTTCTCATCCGAGCTAGGGGAGGTTAGAAAGGAAGTCAATTAGCTACACAATCACAGCTTAAGAATTATAACAAATCTTAGAATCATGGAAGCTATCTAACTACTAGTAATAATAAGAGTTGTGCTATTTAGACACATAATAATTGACACCGTATATCTGTGTCTATCTCTCACTTATTTTTTCATCTTATACAACATACACGGATTACGAAAATACCCAAAAACACAAAAGACACCGTATTTGTGTCAAAATTTGTGTGTCCACATAACATTATTGTAATAATAACTAGTAGGATACCCGTGCATGCGCACGGGTGCTGTCGTGTTCTTTTTATGAATGAACTTAGACAGTATTTAAATAGTCTTAACATTACCCCGAAAAAATAAAGACAAATTTAAAGTAGATAAAAAAAGAGTTTCAAATAAAAAATAGATAAATATTAAAATCTAAAAATGTAAAAGTATCATTTAAAAACAATCTGTGCATTTATCCTTGTTTTTTTATATATCAGTGCAGTGTTTTTTTATATATCAGTGTTGTTATCTCGTGGTTTTTTATATATCAGTGCAGCTATCTCGTGTTTTTATATATATCATTGCAGTTATCCCCATATTTTTATATATCAGTGCAGTTATCCCGTGTTTTTTATGTATCAGTGCAGTTGTTTCATAGTTTCAATTGATTATTTGAGTTGATTAGTAGATTATAGTAGATAGTAAAAGATAGATAGTAGATCATCAATAAGAAATATTTATCCCGTGTTTTTTATATATCAGTGATAATTATTTGTCCTTTTTTAGGTATTAGTGGCAAATATTTGTCACGTGTGTTTTAAATATTAATCAGTTTAAATAGTCATTAAGCCTTCTTGTTTTTTAGATAATAGGTTTATAGTAGTCTTCAAAAAATATAATTATCAATGGCAAATATTAATCCCGTGTGTTTTTATATATCACTACAGTTATCCCGTGTTTTTTTATATATCAGTGCAGTTATCTCGTAGTTTCAATTGATTATTTGAGTTTATTAGTAGATTATAGTAGATAGTAAAAGTTCGATAGTAGATTATCAATAATAAATATTTATCCCTTGTTTTTTTATATATCATTGACAATTATTTGTCCTTTTTTAGGTATTAGTGACAAATATTTGTCACGTGAGTTTTAAATATTAATCAATTTAAATAGTCATTAAGCCTTCTTATTTTTTTAGATAGTAGGTTTAAAGTAGTCTTCAAAAATTATAATTATCAATGACAAATATTAATCCCGTGTTTTTTTATATATCACTGCAGTTATCCCGTGTTTTCTTAAATATCAGTGCAGTTATCTCGTAGTTTCAATTGATTATTTTAGTTGATTAGTAGATTATAGTAGATAGTAAAAGTTAGATAGTAGATTATCAATAAGAAATATTTGTTTTAAATATTAATTAGTAGTTTAAATAGTCATTAAGTCTTCTTGTTTTTTAGATAGTATATTTGTAGTAGTAGTAGTCTTCAAAAAAATTATTTATCAATGACAAAAATTAATCTCGTGTTTTTTATATATCAGTGCATAGTAGATTATCAATAAGAAATATTTGTTTTAAATATTAATCAGTAGTTTAAATAGTCATTAAATCTTCTTGTTTCTTACATAGTAGGTTTATAGTAGTCTTCAAAAAATTTAATTATCAATGACAAATATTAATCTTGTGTTTTTTTATATATCGGTGCAGTTATCCCGTGTTTTTTTATATATCATTGCAGTTATCTCATAATTTTAATTGATTATTTTAGTTGATTAGTAGATTATAATAGATAGTAGATTATCAATAAGAGGTGATAGTAGATTATCAATAAGAGTGTAAACAGATTTCTGGGAGAAAAATTAAAATTTTAAGGTGATAACTTTTTCCAAAAGGGTGATTGTTTTTTTTTTGTTTTTTAGTGTGACTCATTTACATTTTTATAGGTAATTTTTTTTTTTGACAACATTTTTTATAGGTAATTTTAGTAGAGCAGTGTTTTAATAAATTTAGAAATTTAGTTAAAAAACTAAAGTGAAGTAATAAGAGAAAGAGAAGAATTGTTTATGGGAAAAGTAAAAGTAAAGTAAAAATAAAAAAGGGAGAAAGAGAGTGTAAGAGAAAAGTGAAAAGGAGGAAAGAGATTGTAAGAAGAAAGAGAAAAAAGAAAGAAAGAGAATGTAAAAATAAAAAGAAAGAAATATGGGGTAATGATATTTTTACCCTTAAATTTGATATGTGTCTTGTTAATAAGATATCCAAATTGGTAATTTCATAGGAGGTTTGTTTGTATAAATTGGTAATTTTATAGGAGATTTGTTTGTATAAATAAATTAGACGAGCTGCTCGCTAGTGCCAATGAACTAATTAGAAACAACATCATTTTTCTCACATGTTTTAGCTTTTCACTAACCAACCAACCTGATATCTCTTCAACCACTTCCTTTGTCCCCTTAAATGAACCTTCCTTCACCATCCTTTATCTTAGATTTTTGTGCATGCCTATATGATCATCAATCTCATATTCTCATTCACATAAAGAGTAAAAATAAAAAACTTTATTTCTCCTAGCTATATGGATCATGACTAACCAACAAACTAACATCATGATCAACATGCAGACCCCTCAAAACATCATGACTCTACTGTTTGAAAGAAACTAAATAGCCAGCCAATGCATCACTACATTCCATGAAAGATACACAACAGCAGGAAGCAACAACCCTAATTTGCATCACTGTCATTCTAATCTAGTTAAAGCTATATTCGTAATATTATAATTAAAGGGTTAGTTTTCCATTATTTTCTTTATAAATTAAAAACGTTTTCCATGATTTGCTGAACAAACTATGCCTTTTTTGTTTTCCAAATTGGCTTGATATGTCTCTTCATAAGTCACAAAGCTTCTATTTGTATCATCCAATTATAAAATAGAACACGATCAAACCTACTTCTGTATACATGATTGGTCAAAAATAAAAATCAAGAAAGAGAAGTGAAAGTTATTTTTTTCATCATCTGGCAACATCTAATGAAAATAACTATATTTTTTCCATGTTTTTTAAAATCGAGATGAAGATTGAATTTCGGTAAGACTTCTAGGTCACGGTTAAACTGACTTATAGAGGAATAGTCAGTTAAAAAAATCATTTCAAACGATTAAACGCTTGGACAAAAAAACATTTAATCTGATTCAATAAGCGGTTTAAAATAGTTTCTTCTTTTGGTTACAAATTAAAAAAAGAGGTGCAACACGAGGACTTCCCAGGAGGTCACCCATCCCAGTACTACTCTCGCTCAAAACACGCTTAACTGCAGAGTTCTGATGAGATCTGGTGCATTAGTGCTGGTATAATCGCACCTCGGTTTAAATCTGGCCCAACAAAACAGCAATCTAAACTTCAAATAGATTGAAATTAACAAACTGTTGATTGGTCGGTTCTCGATTCAACAATGGTTGAACTTTTTTTAGCAGAAAGAAAGGGTTATGGAGCCTCGTTCCGATGCAAAACCCTCCTTAGAAAAAAACTATGGTTGAACTGGATAACTAAAAAGTAAATAAATAAATAAAAAGCATACATTTTTGGAGAAAATAAATAAAAAGTATAATAAATCATTTTAAATTGTTAACTCGACTCGATCAATACTTATGAACAATTCAACCGCGTAGTTCAAATCTAGTTCAACTTGGTTCTGGACGGTTCAATAAGACTATGTTTCTCATACCCCTCTTCTTCCCTTTTTCATCCTCTAAATTAGCTCTTATACCAAACAAAGCCTGACCTCACTTCAATTCCTACAGTGAGTCATAGTGCCTATATTTTTCATACATAGTGATAGCTGTAGCAAATTAGGGCTCAGTTGCCCACCCATCATTCTCTTCTTTGCCTACTTTAAGGTCGACACTTGAAGGGACCACCCCTTTCAACTCCTTGTAATGTCATTAGTTTAAGGCATACAATATTCTGGTATTGTAGAGGTACTTGAAATTCAAATGGAATCACAATATATATATATATATATATATATATATATATATGCATTTCTTTTTACCTATGAGCAAGAGAATATTATTAAAGGAAAACCACAACTCCATTAGGAGAGGCCACGAAGCTTACAAATTACATGACACTAATTAACATAAATCCACAACAGTGACTAGTAAACCAATAAACTAGACCCAAACCAGCACATCATATATATTGTCAATGCAGCAGTCAATAATCTTAATTTTTGTATATAAATATATAAATAATCTTACTTATCGACAAATATATAAGTCTTTATGTAGTGATCACTTATTCTATACAATGACGGAGCTATGTTGTAGTAAGGGGGTTCACTTGAATCCCCTGGAAAAAAAACTCTATTTACCTTTATATAAATTTTTTGAACTCTCTGAAATTTTAAATTTGCACTAATATTTCTAAGTTTGACTAAATTGTACCCAAAACACAATTTTGAAGTCTTGATTTCGGGTCCTAAATCCACCACGGATTCTATACTTACAACAAAGTCATGGATTCAAACCCATAATTTGATAACTTTTGCATGTTGTGTGAAAAAATTGAACATTGCTCAAAAATGTGTAACATGTGGACCAGTCCTTATATATCACACTTATAATATTTTACCATAATTAGGACGTGAAAAGTTATAGTGATTGAACAATTAAATTAAGGATGTGTGTGGTGAAGAAAAGTGTGGGTGATAAAGAGTTGGATCATGATGTTGGATTAGAATTGGGGCGCCAAGTCCCATAAACAACGGGGATTTTTTTTTACCCCTATCAGATGACAATCTACCCCCATCGACCCCGTGAAAAGACGTAATTGCCCTTCACAAAATTTGAAAAACCCAAACGTATCCTGATTTCAATTTTTTTTTGGAAATCGGATTTATGTATCTGTGAGGTAAATCCGATTTCCATTAAAAATTTTAAAAAATTAAAAGCGGATTTTCTTTATATGGGGGTATATCCGCTTTTAAATAACAAAATCGAATTTACCCCCACTTAAGGTAAATCCGCTTTGTTAACCTAATTAATAAATAAATAAAATAAGTTAAAAAATTAGATACGAATTTCGACTGTCTTTTGGTTCTGTTTAGTGTGTAGATCGTTAACACGTGACGGTGTTGTACGTCGAGCGAATAATTTAGGCTAAAAAATCGGTTTTCGGGCAACCTACTCAAATTGTAATGAAACCACAGCCATTAAATCCGAAAAAAAAATCAAGGATCGAGACTCCTCAAGAAGTGACTTCTTTCAGGACAGGGGACCTCAAAATCCCAAATTCCATCGTTTACTATTTTTTATTAAATTTTTCATAATTTCCAAAAAATCTAAAAAAATTTGCATAAACTTATTTTGGTTTTATTAGATTTTTAGTGGTGTTTTTATAATTTTTGGATTAGTTTTGACTCTTTAAAGGATTTTTAGTAGCATTTTTATAACCTTTTTTAAAAATTTAAATAAAAAACAATTATTGTTAATAGCAAAATCGGACTTACCTTAGGTGGGGTAAATCCGAATTCCTTTTTTTAGGGAAATCGGATTTATCTACCCACTTGGTAAATCCGATTTGAAAAATAACAAAGCGGATGTACCCCAATCTGAGGTAAATCCGTTTTGTTATTTTTAAAGTCGGATTTACCTAATAGGTACCCCCATTTGAGGTAAATCCGTTTTGTTATTTGAGCAGGGGTATTTTCGAGTATATGGATGTGATGGGGGGTAAAAAAAACCCTAAACAACGTCCAAGAGGACTGGATTCAAGCCCAAATGGTTGAGGGGTGACTAAATCCCATAGTTAGAAAGGAAGAAGGCAACCAAATGCAAGACTTGTGATGAGGGACATGATTCAAGGAAGTGTTAGAGATGGCCAAATTGGCTAGGAATAGGGTGGATTAGGTTTTGTAAGGCTTTAGCTTGACCTACTTTGAAAATGTTAGGTCTAAGTCTGGACTATTATCTGTCATAAGCCTATTTTAAGGTCTAGTTTGACATTTTTGAAAGTCTAACAATGCCTACTTAAAAGTCTATTTCATTTTTTTTAACGAAACCGACACCATTAAGTGGTGTAGCCTTTTGTAAATACACTAAAAAGATAATAGGTCAATGACATTGAGTTTTATTTTGAGATCTAATATGACTTATTAGAGAATTATTTTTATATGACATTTTATTTAAATTATATTATTTTATAATATCTTTAAATATGTCAAAAATTGATATAAGTCAATATGTTTAAATTATAAAAAAAATATAAGCAAATTTATGATTTAACATAAAGCACAATAATGTCGGCCTGGGAGCCCTAAAAGACTTTTCATTTGCCCGTAGTTTGATCATTTTTTAGCCAAATAGGCTTATAAAAAAATTTTGGTCTTGTCTATTTAAAAAAAGCCCAGTGTAATCTAGGTCTAATATAAGTTAGGCTATAGACCCATGTCGGTTGGTCTTGACTATATATCTCTATCTTTTGTCATGAGATTGTATAATTTTTGTGATGAGTTCTTACATATATCTTCTTAAAATAATATACTTTACAGACCCATTCACCTTAAACACTGATATCTACTCGTCCCTCGAAATGTGTTGTGGAGAAGTTGTCCAAACAAGGGCATTTATTAAAAAAAAGGTTAGGAAAACACGTTGGGTGTATTAGCAAAAACAGAAATGATATTTGGACCAATTTTGGTACCAAAAGTTGAACCAAAATACGGACGCATATACGGATGTAATACAAATACGGTGGACCCAATCTTAATCTTAATTTATCAGTTACTTATTATTTACTTATTTTATTATTTTATAATATTAAGAATTTTTGTTTAATGAGCGCCTCTCTTTCTTCTTTCTCTCTGCAACTCCTCATCTCCTTCCTCTCTTTCTCTCACCAACACACTCATCACAGCCACCGCCCCCTCTACTCCGCATTCGCACGAATCGCACAGCCACCAAGGCCACCCGACCAAGCCTTCTCTTCCATCTTCGCATCAAGGCGTGAACTGAGTGAGAGAGTGAAAGCTTAAGCAGCGTGAGGGTCACCGCCGGTTCTTTGACGTCGTCCCGGCCGGTCGTACTTCACCACTCATTCCACGAAGCTCTACCTTCTTTAAGCAAGGTCGGTTTCCTCCTTCCTTGTATCTCTCTCATTTTGTAAATATTTTCTGTTTTTTGTGTGTATTTATTTGCCATTTTTTGTTATGTTTATATTGTGTCTCCATTTCTGTTGGTTATGGTTTAAAGCAAAATGGGAGAAAATTACAGTAGAAATTTGCCCTATGATAATGACTATAGATTCCTAATTTAGACCAACAAAATGATAATGACTATTGTGAACCCATAATCTGATGCAATCCAACAAAACTAGGAGAGATGTCATGAGGAAAATAAACTAGAGATCAAGTATATGTTAGCTTGAAAACTAAACATGAAATTATATCAACTTGTAACAGAAATTAGCATGCCTGCAACAACTATTATGGCAAAGCATATTGGAAACAACTCCATTATATTTCTGATTTCTAAGATTAAAACAGTTTGGTCATGGTTGTAGTAGTAGAGACAGAAAGACAAGATGTTTAGTCTATCATTTTCATTTTTATTTTATGTGAACGGTTAGTGTGTCCACTAGTTTTTCTACCTAATTTTTGTTTTCTGTGAAGGCCTTATGGGGTTGGACTCTTCTTTCATGTTGTGCAGTACCAGTTTTTTATTCAAATTTGGCTTTCCTTTGCTTATACATACTCCATTGAATATATTATGGAGGAAGCTACATGTTTACCAATCATGTAACTTCAACCACCAATTATTTCATTAGCTCCCTAATCACTAATCATTACATCTTAATCTCTTCTTTTTCTTCATAGGTGGAAACTGATATGGAGAATCCCTTGCTTGTGAGATGACATTATAGGTTTGTAAGAGGAGGAGGAGGAGCCATTACTGCAATACAAGGAACAAAACAAACAAGTCAAACTACTGAACGGAATGAATCTGTGACATATCACATATCATATAAAGGTATATAAAAAGATAGTAAATCCAATCATTGTAATGTTTATATGAATATTTTTTACCTGCATGTTTTCCTTTTGGAATATATTATATGAGTGGGTGGGAATTATTATAACAAGTTCTAGGTAAAGTGGTTCAGGCCATACCTAATGTTTACTAGGGTATGTATGTTATCTGCTTTCTATTAAAATTAAGGGTCATTCTAATGATTCCACTCTCCATGTGATTGTGGTTTTATTTTTCAACTTTAATACTAATACTATTATTTATAGGGAAAGTGTGAATTGCGTGACAAAATATTTACTAATTTGCCATTGTTGAATTGGTGGACTCAAATATAATATTTACTAATTTGCCATTGCTGAAAAAACAAATATACATAATTGATTTTTATTGCGCAGTATCGGTGTAACACACACATATATCTGGAAATCCATGGATAGTGCGGATGGTGAGGGCATAACAGTTGACGACTCCAACGATGACGTTGCACGTTGGGAGCCTGCAATTGGGATGTGTTTTGCTTCATTGGATGATGGGAAATCATTTTATGGTGAGTATGCATTAAGAAAAGGTTTTGGATGGAAAACTAGAACATCAATAAAGGGAAACGATGGGGAGATCAACTATGTAAATCTTGCATGCTCGAGAGAGGGGAATAGGTCGAAGATGTCAAAAATTCCATGTTCATTGAAGACACTTCCGACTAAGGTCAGTAATTGTCCTGCCAGGTTAGGTTTGAAGTTACGAACAGATGGATTATGGGAAATCAAAAAATTTGAAGGTGAGCATTGTCACGAGATGAGCCCTACTAAGGCAAGGTTGTTTAGGGTTAACAAGAAAATAAATCTGCGTGTGAAGAGAACAATCCAAATCAATGATGAAGCGGGAGTCAGGATCAACAAAACTTTCCAATCTCTTGTTACAGATGCGGGAGGGCATGCAAATATACCGTTTTGTGAAAGGGACGTGAGGAATTATGTCAACAAGGAAAGGCGTTCAATTGGAGAAGGAGGTGATGGGAAGGCATTGATTAGTTACTTTTATCAAATGAGGGAACAAAATTCGAAATTCTTCTATGAACTTGATTTGGATGATGGTTTTCACGTCAGGAATGTCTTTTGGGCCGACCCAAGAAGTAGAGCTGCTTATGAATATTTTGGAGATGTGGTGACATTTGATACAACATATTTGACCAATAAATATGACATGCCTTTTGCTGCGTTTGTAGGTGTGAATCACCATGGTCAATCAACATTACTTGGGTGTGGTCTAGTTTCCGGAGAAGACACGGGGTCATTTGTGTGGCTTTTCCAATCATGGCTTCGTTGCATGCTAGGAAAGGCCCCCGTTGGTATTGTTACTGACCAATGCACGGCTATGAAAAATGCCATTGAGTTAGTCTTCCCTATGACTCTTCATAGGTGGTGTTTATGGCATATCATGAAAAAAATACCTGAAAAACTCAGTGGATTTGGTGAATATCACAAGATAAAGGCAGCAATGAAACAGGCGGTTTATGATACTTACACAGAAGCTGATTTTGAAGATAAGTGGTGTTCATTCGTAGACAAATTTGAGCTTCAAAACAATGAATGGTTAAGTGGTTTGTATAAGGAGCGGCATAGATGGGCACCCACATTGTTAAGGAAAAATTTCTGGGCGGGCATGTCAACAACACAACGCAGTGAAAGCATACATGCTTTCTTTGATGGATATATCAATTCAACAACAACTCTTGGTCAATTTGTAAAACAATATGACAATGCTCTCAAAAATAGAGCAGAAAAAGAATTTGAAGCCGATTTTCAATCAATGGATACAATAATTCCTTGTGGGTCAACATCGTCAATCGAAATGCAGTTCCAATGTGATTACACACATGCAAAATTTAAGGAGGTTCAAGCTGAATTTAGAGGTAAAATGAATTGTGTCCCCTCCTTGGTGACATTGGAGGGTTGTGTTGTTAATTATAATGTGTTGGAGGAGATGTTGGTTGGAGATAGACAAAAAGAGCGATACCTAAAAGTTGTGTTCAATCGTGACAACCATGATGTCAATTGTGAATGCTTGTTGTTTGAGTTTAGAGGAATTTTGTGTCGCCATGTATTATGTGTGTGTGCTCAAGAGAGGGTTACAAATGTCCCAGAGAAGTATGTTTTGCCTAGATGGAAGAAAAATATAAAAAGAAAGCATGCATATATTAATATCAGTTATGGTGTGAAGCAATTGAAGCCACAGATGGATAGGTTTGAGAAATTGTGCAAGTATTTCTATGAGGTTGCTGAAACAGCTGCGGAGTCAGAATATGCCACAAAAGCATTGGATGAGCTTTTGCATCAATTTAATTCTGATATGCCAAACATGGATCCTACAATGGAGGGCATTAAAACCAAATTGTTGAATGTCTCATCAATCCCAAACAGTGTCCCTACGTGCCACAGTCCAGTGAGGGTCAAACGTAAAGGTCGTCCTCCAACAAACAGAAAAATATCTAAAGTTGATAAAGTTGTTAAAAATTCAATGAAGAAGCGACCCAAGCGAGCTAATGACCATCACAATGTCGAGGTTTGTCTTGTTTTTTTAACAAATAATGTATTTACCATGAAACTCCATATGAAATGCATTTTACTGTTTTTTGTATAATGTGTAGGGGGCAAATATTGGAACGGTGGGTCATCAAATCAATGGTGACGTTTGTGTTGAATCAACTCTTGATGTTATGACAAATGGAGATGTGACAGATGCAACTACTTTGGTTCGTGCCCATTTTAAGATTGTAATAAATATGTAGAGTTTCTAAGTTTCTATTTGTTGATGGACTAATTTGATCCGTTTGAGATTTTTCGGCAAATTTGTGTACTAGTATTGAGTTTCAGATGTAACTTTATGTCAAGAATTTCTAGATTTATGGTTAGGACATTGGGTTGTCTTAATTTATAACTCGTGGAGAGTTGTTGGATGCAAACAATGTGGAGAAATTTGTATCACATGATTGTGCCAAGTCCAACTAATAGGAAACTAATTTGTACCGTTTTCAAAATTTTGCAATTGTGTCAGAAAGTCATCTTACATATATTTAACTTATTTAACAATTCCTCTATACAGTCAGGGAGTCTATATATAAGTACAGATGCTGGAGTGTCGAATTTCACAGACAACCGTTTGGGAACCCAATGTCCAACCCTTGGACAACCAACTTATTTGGGATTGGGCAATGACATAAGCAACAATTTTTGTTCGTCTTCACAGGCACGTAAACCGAATTTCAGTCATTTGTTTAGTTTTATTTTCATGTTGCTAAACAAGTTGTTTTCAACAGATTGGAGGTGGTATTCCATTCTTGCAACTTATGGCAAACATGGAAATAGACTTCGCTGGATTGTCACAATTGTCTACAAATCCGTGAATTTTTTACCTACAAGAAAATCATGGGCATATTAAACTTTTTGGGATTATGTGGCATGAAAGCCTCATTGGATACTACGTGGACATGACGTTAATAGTGACCTATGACATACTAAACTTTTTGAGAACTATTTTGTTGTAACTAAACTTATATGTTTATTTTGAACGGTATTGGTGTAAATGGTGTAAATGCCTTACCGTAATAGTAAATGATGTAAATGCGTCACATTTGATGTAAATGTCACTAGGTTGATATTTTGCTACATGTTGTATAGACATGGTGTAACCTCTCAAGCTTATCTATATTATTAAATATTGGACAACATTTGGTGTCCTAAGGTTGGTATTTGTCTGAAAATAACAGGTTGGTATTTCAGTCAGAAGAAAAATATAACCATTACCCCCCTTCATCATTGTAAATGTTTCTATCAGATCACCAAGTCACCTAGACAAATACCCAACTTTTTCATAAAAATAACCAACCTGTATTTTCATCTTTTCCCTGTGAGACTCGCCATGAGATTACAATTGGATACTAAATTCGTGGTTTGGGACCTCTAACAGTCACAGATATTTGTTGATTCTAGAGAAAAAGATGATAGCAGCACTTGAATAACAGTCGCTGGTGAAAGATGCACTTAAAATAGCAGCAGTTGCGTTTTGGTCTCATTTTGCACTACACTTCCACCGGTAGAAGTTGCACTTAAAATAGCAGCACTTGCGTTTTGGCCTCATTTTGCACTAGATTTCCACCAGTAGAAGTTGCACTAAATTTATATTATGTCAAATTTTCAGTATAAGTTGTTTTGTTTCGGTTGTCTTAATTATTTCTTTATATTTCTGTTAACTTCCCTCTTATTTCGTATGAGAACTCCAAGGTTGGTTTATTAACCATCAACTATCTTGAATAATATTCTATTTTTTGTCTTTCCAATGATTAACAGTCACAGAGATTTGTTGATTCTAGAGCAAAAGATGATAGCAGCACTTGAATAACAGTCACTGGAGAAAGATGCACTTAAAATAGCAGCAGTTGCGTTTTTGTCTCATTTTGCACTACACTTCCACCGGTAGAAGTTGCACTTAAAATAGCAGCACTTGCGTTTTGGTCTCATTTTGCACTAGATTTCCAATGTTTATAGGCAGTCACACTTACAAATCAGCTATTTTTTTGAGAATTCCAATCAAATACATTTTATTTCTACTTGAATGACCTTTTTTGATGCTTTCATAATTAGTTACTTAGACCCATTTTGCTGTTGAAGCCATTTTAGGTACTATTTTTCTTGGGACACCCTTCAGTTTTGATGTCAAGAGATATCAAATTAACCACAACTGTTCGCAGTACCTAAAATTCAAACGGGTGAATGCAAGGACATGACCTAACCCCTATGCGAATATATGACATATGAAGATTCATAGTACCCTACATTGGTGTCCCATGTATCCACACAGTCATATGTCATAATGGTTTTGAAGTAAGGAGGGTTGGCTATTGTGTTAAAAAAGTTGGTGAATTGCTTGTCTACCTTGGTCATTGGTCTTGGCAACTCAAATGAAAGGACATGACCTAACCCCTATGCGAATATATGACATATGAAGGTTCATAGTACCCTACATTAGTGTCCCACGTATCTACACTGTCATATGTCATAATGGTTTTGAAGTAAGGAGGGTTGGCTATTGTGTTAAAAAAATTGGTGAATTGCTTGTCTACCTTGGTCATTGGTCTTGGCAACTCAAATGAAAGGACATGACCTAACCCCTATGCGAATATATGACATATGAAGGTTCATAGTACCCTACATTGGTGTCCCATGTATCCACACTGTCATATGTCATAATGGTTTTGAAGTAAGGAGGGTTGGCTATTGTGTTAAAAAAGTTGGTGAATTGCTTGTCTACCTCCGTCATTGGTCTTGGCAACTCAAATGAAAGGACATGACCTAACCCCTATGCGAATATATGACATATGAAGGTTCATAGTACCCTACATTGGTGTCCCATGTATCCACACAGTCATATGTCATAATGGTTTTGAAGTAAGGAGGGTTGGCTATTGTGTTAAAAAAGTTGGTGAATTGTTTGTCTGCCTTGGTCATTGGTCTTGGCAACTCAAATGAAAGGACATGACCTAACCCCTATGCGAATATATGACATATGAAGGTTCATAGTACCCTACATTGGTGTCCCACGTATCCACACTGTCATATGTCATAATGGTTTTGAAGTAAGGAGGGTTGGCTATTGTGTTAAAAAAGTTGGTGAGTTGCTTGTCTACCTTGGTCATTGGTCTTGGAAACTCAAATGAAAGGACATGACCTAACCCCTATGCGAATATATGACATATGAAGGTTCATAGTACCCTACATTGGTGTCTCATGTATCCACACAGTCATATGTCATAATGGTTTTGAAGTAAGGAGGGTTGGCTATTGTGTTAAAAAAGTTGGTGAATTGCTTGTCTACCTTGGTCATTGGTCTTGGCAACTCAAATGAAAGGACATGACCTAACCCCTATGCGAATATATGACATATGAAGGTTCATAGTACCCTACATTGGTGTCCCACGTATCCACACTGTCATATGTCATAATGGTTTTGAAGTAAGGAGGGTTGGCTATTGTGTTAAAAAAGTTGGTGAATTGCTTGTCTACCTTGGTCATTCGTCTTGGCAACTGAAATGAAAGGACATGACCTAACCCCTATGCGAATATATGACATATGAAGGTTCATAGTACCCTACATTGGTGTCCCACGTATCCACACTGTCATATGTCATAATGGTTTTTAAGTAAGGAGGGTTGGCTATTGTGTTAAAAAAGTTGGTGAGTTGCTTGTCTACCTTGGTCATTGGTCTTGGCAACTCAAATGAAAGGACATGACCTAACCCCTATGCGAATATATGACATATGAAGGTTCATAGTACCCTATATTGGTGTCCCACGTATCCACACTGTCATATGTCATAATGGTTTTTAAGTAAGGAGGGTTGGCTATTGTGTTAAAAAAGTTGGTGAGTTGCTTGTCTACCTTGGTCATTGGTCTTGGCAACTCAAATGAAATGACATGACCTAACCCCTATGCGAATATATGACATATGAAGGTTCATAGTACCCTACATTGGTGTCTCATGTATCCACACAGTCATATGTCATAATGGTTTTGAAGTAAGGAGGGTTGGCTATTGTGTTAAAAAAGTTGGTGAATTGCTTGTCTACCTTGGTCATTGGTCTTGGCAACTCAAATGAAAGGACATGACCTAACCCCTATGCGAATATATGACATATGAAGGTTCATAGTACCCTACATTGGTGTCCCACGTATCCACACTGTCATATGTCATAATGGTTTTGAAGTAAGGAGGGTTGGCTATTGTGTTAAAAAAGTTGGTGAATTGCTTGTCTACCTTGGTCATTGGTCTTGGCAACTCAAATGAAAGGACATGACCTAACCCCTATGCGAATATATGACATATGAAGGTTCATAGTACCCTACATTGGTGTCCCACGTATCCACACTGTCATATGTCATAATGGTTTTGAAGTAAGGAGGGTTGGCTATTGTGTTAAAAAAGTTGGTGAATTGCTTGTCTACCTTGGTCATTGGTCTTGGCAACTGAAATGAAAGGACATGACCTAACCCCTATGCGAATATATGACATATGAAGGTTCATAGTACCCTACATTGGTGTCCCACGTGTAGCGACCGAAAAATCCGGAGGAGGGATCCTTCGAAGTTCTTGAAATGAAGCCGCCACCAAAGTTTAGTTTAAGGGCAAACATTGGAAAATCCCTATTGAATGGATAAAGGGGGTTTTGCGGACCAGGTTTAGGCTCGGGAGTCGTTTATGCGTAGGGAAGGTATTAGCACCCTACGACATCCTTCCTAAGGAAGGCTACCTTTTAACTAAATGTGTAAACATTTATTAATTCAAAAATAATGTTTTTACCCTTATAATAATAATAAAAAAAGGACTCGATAAACACTTATTTATTTTTGTACTTTTTGAGAAAAAGGAGAAAAGTGAATTAAAAGAGAAAAGAAAGTTTTTTTATTAATGCAATTGACAGAGGTCGGCCGCCCTCTGGTCCTACGTATCTCCTGGTAGAGAATCAAATCACACGTAGTTCTTGGTTTTTTTGGTTTTCGAAAATGTTTGAAAAGGGGAAGAGCTTTCATAATGATCAAGCAAGCAAAGGCTTTGAGTGATCATTACTAATGACTCCGGATAGTATTCATGACAATCAAACAAGCCAAGGCTTAGAGTGATAGTCACTAATAACAATGGGTTTGAAAATGACTTTTTGGTTTGTTTTGTGAAAATGATTGGTTTAGGGTTGCGAAAAGGATTTTTATTTGTTGCGCTTGACGAGAACGAGACTCGCTCCTACGTATCCCAAATGGGAATCAAAGCGACGTAGTTCTAATAAAAATGTTTTTGAAAAGGGTTTGAAAGGGGAAAAGCTTTCATAATGATCAAGCAAGCAAAGGCTTTGGGTGATCATTACTAATAACCCTTGATGGCGTTCATGACAATCAAACAAGCCAAGGCTTTGAGTGATAGTCACTAATAACTCGCATTAATTGGAAAAGAGTTTGAAAGTTTTTTTTGGAAAAAGAAAGGGGTGTAGTTATTATCAATGATTGGTTACAAAATTCAAGCACATTCAATGATTACGGAATCATGCATATGTTGAACATTAATTAAGACTAAACATGCCAATATGATCAAAAGATCCACTTATCAAAGATGCAAGATGAAGTTCTCAAAGCAAATGTGTGTGTGTAGGAAGGGGTGTATTTACCCTAATGACTCTATGCTACAACATGCATGTAGACTTACGTCTTCATTAGGAGGTCATACACATGGATGGAATGGCATATAATTGAATCAAGACATTTAAAATGCATCAAAAACAAGCAAGCAATTGATCATAGGCATAGAATTGTCTTAATTAAACTAAGGAACATATGAGCAACGATTTCTCGATAACATGAACAAAAGGAGAAATTGCATCAAAGCTAAGGTAGGCCTATCCTTTGCATTCATGAATAAGGGCGCAAAGGCTAATAACACAATCAAAGTGGAAGGAGCATCAAGGTTTTGGGTAACCTATCCTTTGCAATACCCCATGGACCTTAAACCATAAACCTAACCATCTCATCTTTTATTCATTAAGAAATTGAGAGGAGAAGGTTGAATCATCTAAAACCATCCTCACCACTTAGAATATGATGCACTAGGCATAAGTGGGAATCATATGATTTATCATCAACAATGGACAATAATAAAATTAGAATACAAGAGCAAGTAAATAAACACTAAAGCCAAGTTGAATCACATAGGGCAATCCTCTCACTTTGAGAAAAGTGCACTAGGCACTAGTGAGAATCAACTTGCCTATCATCAACAATGAACAATAAGCAAATTAAAAATACCAAGATTAAATAAACACATAACTAGGTTGAATCACATAGAGCAATCCTCTCACTTTGGGAAAAGTGCACTAGGCACTAGTGAGAATCAACTTGCCTATCATCAACAATTTACAATAAGCAAATGAAAATGCAAAGATTAAATAAACACATCGCTAAATTGAGTCATTTCTAGCAATCTTCACCACTTAGGTCAAGGTGCACTAGGCACTAGTGGGAATCATATTGCTAAATCATCAAACAACAAAAGTAACATTTAACACTAAAATGAAATACTAATAACAAGATTTAACATCATTAAACAAAGAACAACAACAAAATCAACTTAGAAATATTTTTAGATCTATAAGCATGGGAACCAAAGGAAACATAGATCCACATTTTATTTAATAAAGAAAACAACAAAATTAACACAAAGCAACATAGATCTATTTTTTTACAAGGATTCATATGATTAAGCAAGGAAGTGCAACAAAATCATATCAACCCTAATTTTTTTCATGATATGCGAAAATGCTAGAGCCCATAGACAACAATTTATTTATGAAATTTAGTGCATAATATGTAAAGATGCAAGGGAAATTATTCAAATAGAAGAATAACTCCTTCAAGGCCAAGGACCCATCTCAAACACCCAAAGCTCCCTAAGTCTTTGTCAAAATGTTTGAAATGGATCCTCAAAGCAAACAACAATCAAGAAGGAGTTTGGAGTAGAGGAGAGATCATGCAAGAAAATTAAATATGAGGTGCAAAGCTTCAAGGATTACCTCAAAACTATAATGAAATGAAGAAGGTGATAAGCTCAAAAAATTACTAGCAATTTGATGATGCAACCTTGAAGAGAATGGAAGGAAGGATGGTGATCTAACAAGAAATGGAGGATTTGGTGGTGAAAAGTTGAAGAAAATATATGGAGGAGGGAGGGAGAGGCTACGGTTTTGGTGAGGAATGAGAGGGGGAGGAGGTGCTTTTGGTGTGCTAGGGTTTTTGTGTAGGAGAATGAGAGGCAAATGAGAAGCAAAAAAGATCCATCCTAGGTGTGGGAATGAGGGAGGTATTTATAGGATGAAACTAGGTTTAAGGGTAATTTAGTCTCTTATTTTTTTAGGTGCTCTAGGATTGCATCTAAATTTGGAACCAAGGGTCAAGATCAAATGTCACATGGATTAGGGGCAATTAGAAAGCACAAAGTGAGGAGAGAGAGGGCTGAGGGGTGTAGCTTAAGGAGGTGAGTGAAGGATAAGTTTAATTACAAAAATGTATTTTCTCATGAAGCATATTACAAGAGTGCCATTTTAATTCAAATGAAGGGTGAGGATTGCATTTAACACTTGAATGGAAGGCCATGATTTAAACACAATTTGCAATCAATAAAATAAACCAAAAATGGGGGAAAAAGGGCTGGAATTCGCAGCCAAAGGATAAGAGAGAGAGAGAGAGAGAGAGTAATTGCAAGTTGTCATTGTACTATTTGTCTCCCACTACCTTTCTAATTATCCTTTCTTTTTCTTGATTTTTTTTTCTAGATAATTCTTCATTAATCTTACCATTTTGGGCCATGTCCCATGATTCAATGATTGGGCTCTGAATTTTATGATCTCACCAATCCCAAAATTGATTTGTTGACCCCACTCCAAAGGAAATGACCATTTTACCCTTTTGTTCAAAAACCGAATTTCATGCCAAAAATATTCTCATGATGCACAAAAAATACACAACTATACTCACTTGGATTCACATAAATTCCTCAAGAGATGTATAATGGTTTTTACCGAGAAATTATTTATTTTAGTGAAATGACCAAAATACCCTTTTGGTCCCAAAAACCCTAATTTGCTCCAAACTTCATTTCCACTCTAACAATGATCCTGAGACCCTTTGGATGACTCTAAAACTCTAGAAATACATGCATGATGAGAAAATAAGTCTTTTTGGCGAAATTACCAAAATACCCTTTGAACTAGGAAAAACCCTAGAAACCCTAGACATGCTCTAAAGTGCTCTAAAATGCCATGCAATGCTTTTCTAACCCTAAAATGCATTCTGAAACTTCTAAGATTCAAGCATGATGCTCTTCCTAACCTCTAGGATGAATGCTAAGACTTGATTTATTTTTGATTGAAAATTAGGGTTTTGACCTAAGCCGGACAAAATTGGGGTATGACAGCTGCCCCTCTTTATTTATATTTTACTAGGAAATACGGGGGGTTTTCAAATTTCTCAAGTAAAATAGAAATAAAGATAAAAATACGCTAATTTTGTCAAGACTATTTTTTAGAAATTATTGAAAAATAATTGGTTGATATAGAACAAAAGTAAAGAAGGATCGCTGGGGATCTGAAGGAGCACTTGGGGCTCTGATGGTCTAACTCGCAGCCGATGCTTGACGCATTGATTGGAGTTAAACTGAAGGACCGACGAGGTCTGAAGGGCATGCCTAAGCCTGATGGACCAATGGGTCTGATGGAGCGCAAACTAGCAATGAAACTAGTAAAAGGGTCTGCTCGGAGGGTGGCCTTTTTCGAGCGGCCATGGGGGCAAGGTCAGGTCGTTGACCTGACTTGCGCACCTCGAAGGACGTGCACTGTGTTTTTTAGGCGGACACAGCTAGTCTGAAGGGCCTGGGGCCGGATGATCCGTCGGTTGCTCGATAACGCGACGTGCGATCTGGATTGAAGGACCATTGATGGTCTGAAGGAGCGCTTGGGCTCTGAAGGACCGCTGGGGGTCTGAAGGAGCGCTTGGGCTCTGAGGGACCACTAGGAGGTCTAAAGGAGTATTGAGGTTCTGGATTGTGGTATGAGACCAGTGCTTGGAGCACTGACTTTGAGGGAACAAATTATTGGGATTGACACATGGCGTACTTGCCAAGGACATACCTAATGAATGCATTTACCTGAGAAGGGAAAAGCTATCTATATCTGGCATATCTGAAAATGCGATGAATGATATATGCGTGCAATATAGGTATGTGAAATGGTAAGTGTTCGATGGGGTGAATGAAATGTGGCAGATGCTGTGAGTCGAAGTTGATGGGACATGGAGGTTGACGAACAACGTGTGTGAATGCAGATAAAGTAGGAATGTGGTCGTGCTGATTGATTTTGGTGGAATGATGAATGTGATGGAATGAGCAATTTTCTTCTTTTTGTCTTTTTTGCTTTTCTCTTTTTTTCTTGGTATATGAGTGTATGAAATGCAAAGTGTGAATGGGATGCAAATGTAATGCTTTGACGTGAATGCCATGCATGGTACAAAGATATGATTAGTAATGTAAAAAAAACTCTTTTTTTGGGGGCAACGATGAGACCGGCACTTGGACATCTATCGAAGCAAACAATGTCATGTATGTAATGTGATGAACGTGAGATGATGAATGAAATGGGTATACCATAGGTGTTGAACCTGATGGAATGAGAAAGTTGACAACAGTGAATGAGATGTGAATATGACTGTAATGATTAATTTTTGGTGTGACGATGAATGTAATGGATGGATTTTTCTTTTTGCTTTTTTCTTACTTATTTTGCTTCTTTTCTTGATGCATGCAATGCGAATGTGAATATAATGCGAATGTAATACTTTGATGCAAATGCTATGGTGAATAAAGGAAATACATGAATGCATAGCAAATGATATGATTGGTGAAGTAGAAAGCTTTGGGCAACGATGAGACCGGCACTTGGCACGTCTATCGAAGCAAAAAAAGTGTTAACGGTATGCAATGTGATGAATGTGCAATGCGAAGGTGAATGGACTACAAAAGGCCCGTGAATGATGGATGTTGAAGTTGGTCGGAAACAGAAATTGATAAGCTGTGGATGCGGATGCAGATAACATGCGAATGCAAATGTACTGTTGATTGCATGATGGAATGACCTATGCTTTGGTGGGAGTAACGGGTGCAATGTGGATGATTTTTGCCTTTTTGGTTTTCTCTTGTTTTGCCCCTTTTCATGAATAAAAGAATGGATGAATGAATGAATCAATGAATGAATGAATGAATGAACGTGCACACATAATGCTTAGATGAAGGGTTGTGGTAGCTGCATGACTTGATGTTGTATGATGCAATGATTGGATGTTTGTTGGGATGTGGGAGGTTTTTTCTGTCTTTTCGTTTTATTGTCTTTTTGGTATTTGATGAATGCATGAAATGAGAATATGAATGTGATGGATACGTAATATTTTGATGCAAACGCTACGGTGAATAAAAGGAAATGCCTAAATACATGGTGCAATGATGTGATTGATTGGGATGTAGACAGACTTTTGGTAATGATGCAACCGGCATTTGACATTTTTATTGAAGCGATACATGTTAAGCGTGGCTATGCATGCCCGCATACGCAATGCGTAATGCACAAGAAGCAAAATTGTGTAGGCAAAACAAGTGGAATGTGAATGCATGTATCATACTTGTATGAAAGAGTTGTGATGGGTATGATCAGATGCATGGTTTAATTCTAGAATAATGAGGACATGTATAATGCATGATTTGTTGGTAACAACACTTTTTGTTTTTGTAAGGATGCAAAAATGTTTGATGAGAAACAAAACTTTTGATGCTGGGAACAGAGAGCTGAACCTTTTGAATTGATCGTTCCTTGGAAGAAAGATTTTTGATGGCTTGGACTTGAACTCTGGTAAGCTCAAGATTGTCATCTTGAAAAATGTGGCTTGCGGCAATGTATTAGTGCCCTTTTCTAGAGATTGAGATGTGTATTTGCAGATGGGTTCTCATTTGGTTATGATGACCCATGATGACTAAGCTTTCAAGTCTAAGATGTTAACTTAGAGGGATTGTCATTATCGTGTGTCTCTCTCTTTGAAGCATTTTCTTAATAAACATGAAAAAAAGTGCGAATGCAAATGAATGTGCCAGTTGACTCAGGGTTCAAGAAATGTAGGGTATGTGACACGCGAGTGGAGTGACGGATGAGGTTTATTGGCTCAAGCTTCTGAGAGATAAGCTTGTCCCAAGGTAAGAAATGTTTGACTGCCCCAATTTTGACTTCAAATAGTGGGGAATGAAACAGTCTGCCTTTGTCTAGGGAGGACAATGACAACTAAGGATATAGACTGATTGAGGGATTGGGAAATATGCTGGTATTGGGGTGACGCGTGACTAGAAATGAATGGAATGGGAGGCAAAAAGATTCTTTCGGCCCAAGGGATATGATGCCCCGGTCTATAAGAGGACAAAGTTGCCCCAATCCCTGAAAGGTGAAGATTGCCCCATCTCGAGTGGGATTGTGACAGGGTGTAAAGTTAGAATAATGGTTTGGAAATTGGTCTGGTACGGCTGCATGAGCGTAGTATATGAACGGGATGAAAGATGAGGGTGTTTTGGGGATGCTAAAAAAAATCTCCCTGAGTTTGAGTGGAATGGAGGGTGAGGTATTGCCCCATTTTGATATGATAAGTAACTGCCTTAGTAGGGATCTGTGGTTTTCCTTGGGAAGGATTCCACAAGCTAAGACAGTCAAGAGTTTTTGGTTCGATGAAAATTCACTTTGTTGATGATCACTGTTATCTTCTCTTGATGAGCTTCGAGCGTGCAAGCCCTTTTAAGTTTTTTTCTTATTTTCTTTTGTAATAATATTTTTCTCTTTGTTTTTTTTTTTTTTCTGAGCAAACAAATTATTCTGATTATTTTATCCTATAGTATAAGCTTTGAGAAAAATGGAAGCAACCAATCATTGATCAGAATAGGCCTTAGGATTGTAATATGGCTAATGGCTAGGGGTTTATGAGAGGAGGGTTTGTAATGTGGTCAAAGGTTATGGGTAATGTGGTCAATGGTTATGGGCTTGTGGAGTATAGGCTCAAATGGGCTCAGAGAGGTGTTTGATGGTTTATTGATACAATGACCTTTTAAAAGATAAGTAGGTTCAGAGAAGTGCTGGAAGCCAATGATTTGGATTTTGTGGAAGAAATGATAATTCGGCCTAAGGAGGTGTTTGTGGGTTTATTCGGACAAGGATATCTTCTGTGTTTGGTGAGGTTATGTATCAGCTCGCAATTTCTACTGCTTTTTTTTTTTTTTAGGATTTCTTTTTTAATCCTCTTTTTTGAATTTCACATTTTTGTGATTTTTTCCTTTTTTTTTTTTTGAGTAGAGTGAGCTGATAAAAGTGACACACCATTTTTGATGTGGAATTGATCCTTGTCTAAGGTGTTTGAAAGATTTTTGATTTTTTGGCTCGAAGTGGGTAGCAAAGGGCATTTCTCTTTTTTGGATTTTGGATATGGCCAAACTCCAATTCAAATCATGATTGCTTATTTTCTTGAAATTGTAACTATGGGACAAAACTTCATTTTAATAGATTTGCTTTTCTTTATTTATTATTTTTTTATGCCCTAATTTTTGCTCAGACTGCTCTTGCGAGTTTTCAACCTAACGGGCTTTGATCTCTTTTGTGTTTTTTTTTTTACTCAAAGGACTTGCACGAGTGTTTAGAATGCTAGCAGAAAATCTTAGTGATCATTACTCTGCCCCAGTATGGAGCGTACAAAGTGTTATTCGTGAAATTTCATCACTGGGGGAAATGAATGTAACACTCTTGTGGGGACTGGGCCTTCTAGGGATGTTTGGGTCTGGTTTTGGAAGTGGCGGAAAGATAAGGGTAGTATAACTGACTCAAACAAGGGTAAACACACATGTCATGTTAGTTATTTGCAAATGCTTCATGGAGAGTTAACACCGCTTAAGATAGAACAATTTTAATTGTCAAAACCACACTAGTTAACAAAATAGACGTTTAAGCTTCTTATCACGGGTGTGAGATATATGTTGGCTGGTGCCTTTGGTGAGGCGCGCAGAGGCCAAGAGCCGAGTCTACGGGAGGAAGGGCTTGAAATGATGCGGTCAATATCGGAGTGACCATGATGGTGAACGAGTTATTGGTGAATTCCAATGAAGGGTTAAGCGGATGGATGGTTTCCATAAATGTGGTAGGTATGAGTAGGGTGTATATGGGGTGAAGGGTGAAGAACTTAATGTTGGTGAATCAAGTTAGTGTATGAAAATATTTTCCAAGGAAGAGGAATCAATTAAAATATATTTTCAGGAAGGCATCATCTCTCATCAAACAGTGTGTCAAAAAAAAAAATCTTATGAGTTTCATTTTTTATTTTTTGGAAAAATTATTTGAATAAAACAGAATGCATGAACATATGGATGTTGTTGTACACAGACAATGATGCAGGTAAATGAAATGCGTGATGATTTTTGAATGTGACATAGGGATACCTTAAATTGGTATGGATGATGAATGATGCAATAATGGAGAAGTTTCTGATTTTTATTTTGATGCATGTAGGAATATGAGATGCATGTAAGAGGAATTTTTTTTATGATGCATGAGAGTAATGCCTTTGAAGTGGATGTGAAAGAAATAAATGCCCCCCCTTTTTTCATATAATGCATGATGAATGAATATATAATACCGCAGTGATATTTTTTCCAGTGTGGATATGCAAGATGGACAAATAATGCAGATGATATTTTTGTTATTTAGAGACTATGAGATGTATGGTGGGGAAATGGTAACGTGATGCATGTGAAAAGAATGATTTTGTTATGAATGCATGATGATTTTTGTATGATGAATGGAATGAGTGATGTCGTCTCCTGTGTATGCAAATGAAGGAAGCATGAAATGTTTTTTTTTGAGTGATTTTATTTTGGAGAAATGCTAACCAAGATTAATAGAGACAGTAAGTATAATGCCCCTGTGTCCTAGGTGGGTCATGTCTAAACTGGGATTTTCAACATGGTCTAGGGTCGTTTATGTGATCAATCTCTCAGGTGGCTCTATTCACTTCCTCACAACGGTCTCTAGAGCTAAAATCCCTTTCATGATATGATCCACAACGATAGCGAGCTACCTGGTGTGGGATACCATAAAAGAGCGTACTCTGGCTGAGACTTTCATGAGAGTCAGACAGATAAAATCCAGAATGACTGTCACTAATAATCTCCACTCGTCCTAAGTTATTTGCAGACCCGGGTATAGGGCCCCA
The DNA here is from genome assembly GCA_039519185.1 of Astragalus membranaceus. Lineage (NCBI taxonomy): Eukaryota > Viridiplantae > Streptophyta > Magnoliopsida > Fabales > Fabaceae > Astragalus > Astragalus membranaceus. Next base: position 46,061,638 of record CM076853.1, on the reverse strand, counting down.
CTCAGAGGTGTGTGCAAAAGTGTAAGTGAGGTGTGTGATGAGGGAAAAATACCTAAACTAACCAAGCTGGAAAAGATATACAACAATAATAATAAAAGAGTCACCTACCCTAAGGTTCAATAATATAAAGAAAGGCTAATAAATAAGTAACATAAGCATAAGGGCAAAAACAACATATAAAGTTAATAAAAACTTACACATTTAGTTAACTAGGCTTGACTCTCTTCATTTCTCCCCAGTGAAGTCGCCAGCTGTAGCGACCGAAAAATCCGGAGGAGGGATCCTTCGAAGTTCTTGAAATGAAGCCGCCACCAAAGTTTAGTTTAAGGGCAAACATTGGAAAATCCCTATTGAATGGATAAAGGGGGTTTTGCGGACCAGGTTTAGGCTCGGGAGTCGTTTATGCGTAGGGAAGGTATTAGCACCCTACGACATCCTTCCTAAGGAAGGCTACCTTTTAACTAAATGTGTAAACATTTATTAATTCAAAAATAATGTTTTTACCCTTATAATAATAATAAAAAAAGGACTCGATAAACACTTATTTATTTTTGTACTTTTTGAGAAAAAGGAGAAAAGTGAATTAAAAGAGAAAAGAAAGTTTTTTTATTAATGCAATTGACAGAGGTCGGCCGCCCTCTGGTCCTACGTATCTCCTGGTAGAGAATCAAATCACACGTAGTTCTTGGTTTTTTTGGTTTTCGAAAATGTTTGAAAAGGGGAAGAGCTTTCATAATGATCAAGCAAGCAAAGGCTTTGAGTGATCATTACTAATGACTCCGGATAGTATTCATGACAATCAAACAAGCCAAGGCTTAGAGTGATAGTCACTAATAACAATGGGTTTGAAAATGACTTTTTGGTTTGTTTTGTGAAAATGATTGGTTTAGGGTTGCGAAAAGGATTTTTATTTGTTGCGCTTGACGAGAACGAGACTCGCTCCTACGTATCCCAAATGGGAATCAAAGCGACGTAGTTCTAATAAAAATGTTTTTGAAAAGGGTTTGAAAGGGGAAAAGCTTTCATAATGATCAAGCAAGCAAAGGCTTTGGGTGATCATTACTAATAACCCTTGATGGCGTTCATGACAATCAAACAAGCCAAGGCTTTGAGTGATAGTCACTAATAACTCGCATTAATTGGAAAAGAGTTTGAAAGTTTTTTTTGGAAAAAGAAAGGGGTGTAGTTATTATCAATGATTGGTTACAAAATTCAAGCACATTCAATGATTACGGAATCATGCATATGTTGAACATTAATTAAGACTAAACATGCCAATATGATCAAAAGATCCACTTATCAAAGATGCAAGATGAAGTTCTCAAAGCAAATGTGTGTGTGTAGGAAGGGGTGTATTTACCCTAATGACTCTATGCTACAACATGCATGTAGACTTACGTCTTCATTAGGAGGTCATACACATGGATGGAATGGCATATAATTGAATCAAGACATTTAAAATGCATCAAAAACAAGCAAGCAATTGATCATAGGCATAGAATTGTCTTAATTAAACTAAGGAACATATGAGCAACGATTTCTCGATAACATGAACAAAAGGAGAAATTGCATCAAGGCTAAGGTAGGCCTATCCTTTGCATTCATGAATAAGGGCGCAAAGGCTAATAACACAATCAAAGTGGAAGGAGCATCAAGGTTTTGGGTAACCTATCCTTTGCAATACCCCATGGACCTTAAACCATAAACCTAACCATCTCATCTTTTATTCATTAAGAAATTGAGAGGAGAAGGTTGAATCATCTAAAACCATCCTCACCACTTAGAATATGATGCACTAGGCATAAGTGGGAATCATATGATTTATCATCAACAATGGACAATAATAAAATTAGAATACAAGAGCAAGTAAATAAACACTAAAGCCAAGTTGAATCACATAGGGCAATCCTCTCACTTTGAGAAAAGTGCACTAGGCACTAGTGAGAATCAACTTGCCTATCATCAACAATGAACAATAAGCAAATTAAAAATACCAAGATTAAATAAACACATAACTAGGTTGAATCACATAGAGCAATCCTCTCACTTTGGGAAAAGTGCACTAGGCACTAGTGAGAATCAACTTGCCTATCATCAACAATTTACAATAAGCAAATGAAAATGCAAAGATTAAATAAACACATCGCTAAATTGAGTCATTTCTAGCAATCTTCACCACTTAGGTCAAGGTGCACTAGGCACTAGTGGGAATCATATTGCTAAATCATCAAACAACAAAAGTAACATTTAACACTAAAATGAAATACTAATAACAAGATTTAACATCATTAAACAAAGAACAACAACAAAATCAACTTAGAAATATTTTTAGATCTATAAGCATGGGAACCAAAGGAAACATAGATCCACATTTTATTTAATAAAGAAAACAACAAAATTAACACAAAGCAACATAGATCTATTTTTTTACAAGGATTCATATGATTAAGCAAGGAAGTGCAACAAAATCATATCAACCCTAATTTTTTTCATGATATGCGAAAATGCTAGAGCCCATAGACAACAATTTATTTATGAAATTTAGTGCATAATATGTAAAGATGCAAGGGAAATTATTCAAATAGAAGAATAACTCCTTCAAGGCCAAGGACCCATCTCAAACACCCAAAGCTCCCTAAGTCTTTGTCAAAATGTTTGAAATGGATCCTCAAAGCAAACAACAATCAAGAAGGAGTTTGGAGTAGAGGAGAGATCATGCAAGAAAATTAAATATGAGGTGCAAAGCTTCAAGGATTACCTCAAAACTATAATGAAATGAAGAAGGTGATAAGCTCAAAAAATTACTAGCAATTTGATGATGCAACCTTGAAGAGAATGGAAGGAAGGATGGTGATCTAACAAGAAATGGAGGATTTGGTGGTGAAAAGTTGAAGAAAATATATGGAGGAGGGAGGGAGAGGCTACGGTTTTGGTGAGGAATGAGAGGGGGAGGAGGTGCTTTTGGTGTGCTAGGGTTTTTGTGTAGGAGAATGAGAGGCAAATGAGAAGCAAAAAAGATCCATCCTAGGTGTGGGAATGAGGGAGGTATTTATAGGATGAAACTAGGTTTAAGGGTAATTTAGTCTCTTATTTTTTTAGGTGCTCTAGGATTGCATCTAAATTTGGAACCAAGGGTCAAGATCAAATGTCACATGGATTAGGGGCAATTAGAAAGCACAAAGTGAGGAGAGAGAGGGCTGAGGGGTGTAGCTTAAGGAGGTGAGTGAAGGATAAGTTTAATTACAAAAATGTATTTTCTCATGAAGCATATTACAAGAGTGCCATTTTAATTCAAATGAAGGGTGAGGATTGCATTTAACACTTGAATGGAAGGCCATGATTTAAACACAATTTGCAATCAATAAAATAAACCAAAAATGGGGGAAAAAGGGCTGGAATTCGCAGCCAAAGGATAAGAGAGAGAGAGAGAGAGAGAGAGTAATTGCAAGTTGTCATTGTACTATTTGTCTCCCACTACCTTTCTAATTATCCTTTCTTTTTCTTGATTTTTTTTTCTAGATAATTCTTCATTAATCTTACCATTTTGGGCCATGTCCCATGATTCAATGATTGGGCTCTGAATTTTATGATCTCACCAATCCCAAAATTGATTTGTTGACCCCACTCCAAAGGAAATGACCATTTTACCCTTTTGTTCAAAAACCGAATTTCATGCCAAAAATATTCTCATGATGCACAAAAAATACACAACTATACTCACTTGGATTCACATAAATTCCTCAAGAGATGTATAATGGTTTTTACCGAGAAATTATTTATTTTAGTGAAATGACCAAAATACCCTTTTGGTCCCAAAAACCCTAATTTGCTCCAAACTTCATTTCCACTCTAACAATGATCCTGAGACCCTTTGGATGACTCTAAAACTCTAGAAATACATGCATGATGAGAAAATAAGTCTTTTTGGCGAAATTACCAAAATACCCTTTGAACTAGGAAAAACCCTAGAAACCCTAGAAATGCTCTAAAGTGCTCTAAAATGCCATGCAATGCTTTTCTAACCCTAAAATGCATTCTGAAACTTCTAAGATTCAAGCATGATGCTCTTCCTAACCTCTAGGATGAATGCTAAGACTTGATTTATTTTTGATTGAAAATTAGGGTTTTGACCTAAGCCGGACAAAATTGGGGTATGACACCACGTATCCACACTGTCATATGTCATAATGGTTTTTAAGTAAGGAGGGTTGGCTATTGTGTTAAAAAAGTTGGTGAGTTGCTTGTCTACCTTGGTCATTGGTCTTGGCAACTCAAATGAAAGGACATGACCTAACCCCTATGCGAATATATGACATATGAAGGTTCATAGTACCCTACATTGGTGTCCCACGTATCCACACTGTCATATGTCATAATGGTTTTTAAGTAAGGAGGGTTGGCTATTGTGTTAAAAAAGTTGGTGAGTTGCTTGTCTACCTTGGTCATTGGTCTTGGCAACTCAAATGAAAGGACATGACCTAACCCCTATGCGAATATATGACATATGAAGGTTCATAGTACCCTACATTGGTGTCTCATGTATCCACACAGTCATATGTCATAATGGTTTTGAAGTAAGGAGGGTTGGCTATTGTGTTAAAAAAGTTGGTGAATTGCTTGTCTACCTTGGTCATTGGTCTTGGCAACTCAAATGAAAGGACATGACCTAACCCCTATGCGAATATATGACATATGAAGGTTCATAGTACCCTACATTGGTGTCCCACGTATCCACACTGTCATATGTCATAATGGTTTTGAAGTAAGGAGGGTTGGCTATTGTGTTAAAAAAGTTGGTGAATTGCTTGGCTACCTTGGACATTGCTCTTGGCAACTCAAATGAAAAGACATGACCTAACCCCTATGCGAATATATGACATATGAAGGTTCATAGTACCCTACATTGGTGTCCCATGTATCCACACTGTCATATGTCATAATGATTTTGAAGTAAGGAGGGTTGGCTATTGTGTTAAAAAAGTTGGTGAATTGCTTGGCTACCTTGGTCATTCGTCTTGGCAACATGAACCTGATGTCATTTACAACATTTACATATACTTGACGGGATTGTCACAATTGACTACAAATAAGGGTACTATGACAGTGTTAAAAAAGTTGTTTTGCACTAGATTTCCACCAGTAGAAGTTGCACTAAAGTGGGTACTATGACCAAGGCACTATGACTGTGTTAAAAAAGTTGTCACCAACATTTAGTGCAACTTCTACTGGTGGAAATCTAGTGGTATATGTCATAATGGTTTTGGACTAAGGTGGGTTGGCTATTGTGTTAAAAAAGTTGGTGACCTCAAAATCCCAAATTCCATCGTTTACTATTTTATATTAATTTTTTTAATTTTTCATAATCTCCAAAAAATCTGAAAAAATTTGCACAACCTTATTTTGGTTTTATTAGATTTTTAGTGGTGTTTTTATAATTTTTGGATTAGTTTTGGCTGTTTAACGGATTTTTAGTAGCATTTTATAACCTTTTTTAAAAAATTAAATAAAAAACAATTTTTTTTAATAACAAAATCGGATTTACCTTAGGTGGGATAAATCCGATTTTCTTTTTTTAGGGAAATCGGATTTACCTTAGGTGGGATAAATCCGATTTTCTCTTTTTTTAGGGAAATCGGATTTATGTGCCCAGCAGGTAAATCCGATTTCCAAAATAACAAAGCGGATTTACCTTCAGCTAAGGTAAATCCGCTTTGTTATTTTTGAAATCGGATTTACCCCCATCTGAGGTAAATCCGACTTTAAAAATAACAAAGCGGATTTACCTTAGATGAAGGTAAATCCGAGCGAATTGTAAGTTGGGCAGGGGTATTTTCGGGTTTTAGCAATTTGATGGGGGTAGATGGGAGTTGATGGGGGTACAAAAAAAAAAGGCCAAATAGGTATACGAATAGTAACCCCAATTCACACATTAAAAATTCTAACAAGGGTTTTTTTTTATGTACCCCCATCATCTCCCTATTTACCCCCACATAAAAGTGAAACCCGAAAATACCCCTGCCCAAATTTTAATTCGCTCGGATTTACCTCCATTTGAGGTAAATCCGCTTTGTTATTTTTAAAGTCGGATTTACCTCATATGGGGGTGCCCAATAGGTAAATCCGATTTCAAAAATAACAAAGCGGATTTACCTTAGCTAGAGGTAAATCCGCTTTGTTATTTTGGAAATCGGATTTACCTAGTGGGTACATAAATCCGATTTCCCTAAAAAAAGAGAAAATCGGATTTATCCCACCTAAGGTAAATCCGATTTCCCTAAAAAAAGGAAATCGGATTTATCCCACCTAAGGTAAATCCGATTTTGTTATTAAAAAAATTGTTTTTTATTTCATTTTTTAAAAAAGGTTATAAAATACTACTAAAAATCCGTTAAACAGCCAAAACTAATCCAAAAATTATGAAAACACCACTAAAAATCTAATAAAACCAAAATAAAGTTATGCAAATTTTTTCAGATTTTTTGGAGATTATGAAAAATTTAAAAAATTAATAAAAAATAGTAAACGATGGAATTTGGGATTTTGAGGTCCCCAGTCCTGAAAGAAGTCACTTCTTTAGGAGTATTGATCCTTGATATTTTTCGCATTTTAAGAATGTGGTTTCATTACAATTTGAGTAGGTTGCCCGAAAACTGATTTTTTAGCCTAAATTATTCTCCCGACGTACAATATCGTCACGTGTTAACGAACTACACACTAAACAGAACCAAAAGATGGTCGAAATTTGTTTTTAAAATTTTAACTGATTTATTTATTTATTAATTGGGTTAACAAAGCGGATTTACCCCCACATAAGGTAAATCTGCTTTGGTTATTTTTAAAAGCGGATTTACCTTATATGATGGGGTAGATCCGCTTTTAAAAATAACAAATCGGATTTACCCCCACTTAAGGTAAATCCGATTTGTTATTTTTAAAAGCGGATCTACCCATCTTAAATAAATCCGATTTAAATTTTTTAAAATTTTTAGTGGAAATCGGATTTACCTAAATCCGATTTAAATTTTTTAAAATTTTTAGTGGAAATCGGATTTACCTAAATCCGATTTCCAAAAAAAAAAAATGAAATCAGGATACGTTCGGGATTTTTAAATTTTGTTAAGGGCAATTGCGTCTTTTCGCAGGGTCGGTGGGGGTAGCTGGGAGATGATGGGGGTACAAAAAAAAAATCCCTTCTAACAATGAACAGTGTAAAGGCCCAAATCTTCTGTCATTATGAAGGCTGGCGTCTAATGGCCCAGATGCTCTGCCCTCACAAGAGAACGTGCAGGAAAACGATTTTTTTACAACTTATCCAAAAAAATGAGCAATAAAAAAGGAATCATAATAGAATAAGTTTAATTAATATACACCGTTGGTGTAAAAATATTACACAAAAAATACACCATCAACTAATAAAAAACCATGGTATGCATAATTTTCAAGAAGACTAAATAGAAGCTGATTATTTTTTGACATGTCAATTTCTAGTTGGTTGCTTGTGTAAAAAAATCTTTAAAACGTCAATATATACTAATTAAACCCTACTAGAAAGGGCACGAGATCAATCACCCAACAATAATAATTAAGTGAATAAAATGAAATATTTTCGCTCACACAAAAATTCAAGCCACAATTCAATCCTTGATCTTTTTGCATGCAGGTTTAAGAATTTCATAAGTTATGTCGGAAATAGATAGAATGTTATCCCGTCACATATAATTCTCATTATACATGAACTAATTATTTGAAATAAAATTAATAAAAGTAGCATATTTAATTTAATATCCTTATAAATTAAAAAGCATAAGCACAAGACCCATCTAAAATCTCTGATTAGCACTTCCTCTATTCTCCCCTCATCTGATAGCTTGTCATTTTCTTTTGGTCTTATGATGGATATTTGAAACGTCAAACTTTCATCGTGCCATGCTTAAATGGCCTAATACCTACTCACAGAGTGCCCTAACGCTTTCAATAAAATATTAATGTCCGCTCGTGCTTAAAAAAAGGAATGAAAAAGAAAAAATAGCATGCATGAATCTTCTAAAGGAAAATGGACTAAAGAATAATATTTAGGGGGTGACATTAACAGTTCATTGGATTGGATGGGAAGAATGATATACCATATAGGATATTAATTGTTTAGGAGTAGGCTTAGGTTATAGCTAAATATAGGATATGGGTCTTAATTAATTGCCTTATTGTTAAGGGTGCTTATGTATATAGGCAAAATAGGTGTGGCATTTTTATCCAAATTGGAATAGAAAAGGTAATAATATGCTTTCTCATAGTAGGAATTTGGATCAGTTCAATGATGGGCATTTGTTCCACCAGCAACTTGCAATTATTCTTTAAGAAGCAATAATGAGAAGGTTTGGTACTTGTTAGGCCATAGGCCTCCCCCAAAAATTCACTTTTAAATATTTTTGAGAAATATCTATTTAAAATGTTTATTCAGATTGACAAAATGTATGTTGGGAGAGAAGAACCACACGACCTGGTAAAGTCGAGTACTCGTAGCCAGTAAAGTTTCTCGGCGTAGAATATTCATTGGCAAAGCCGGTAGGTACTACGCACTAATAACATGATAACCCAAAAAATTATATAAAAATGTATGTATGTATATATGGTTTGTACTTTATAAAATGCAAGGCATGAGGGGATTATTGTGGGAACAAAAAGTTTCCATTTAAGAATTTAAAATTCCATAATTTGTATAATGAAATTAATTAAACCATTGCCTTGAGCAAAAAAATTAAACCATTGCTTTGTTTCTCTTACCAAAAAAAAAGTAACGCGCATATACAAAGAAAATAAACGTTAGATACCCAAAAAAAAAGTAACGCGCATATACAAAGAAAATAAACGTTAAAAATTAAGTAGAGAAAGAAAGTTCCAGGATTAATACCAGTACTTCATAAAGGCATAAAAAAATAGACAAAGACCACTATTGACTTTTTTTGGTCAAACGCCACTATTTGACTTAATCAAATTAATACTATTTCCTAGAAGTAAACTTTTGTTTTTTTGCCGGGCCAAGAAGTAAACTTAATATAGTCCACATTGGGACTTTGGTTCCACATAGTCAGGTAGATGACTCTTGGGTATGTGTGCATGATTTATATTCTTCTCTTTTATCTCTCTTAATCCACAATTGGAGATAGCTTGGAAGGGATTGAGTTGTATAATCGTCGGATTTGAATCTTCTCATGCCCTTTTTGTTCAGCCATGCATCTCTCCTCTTCCTAATCCAACGATGGATTGATCCACAAAGGGAAAAAACAGTAAAGGAGGGGGGCAGGGAGGGAGAGGGAGGGAGGGAGGGAGAGAGGTGGTGAAGAGTTGTACTGGTGTATTTTGGCTTTGACCGTTGGTATATCTTGACATAACACAATCTTTAGGGGAAAAAAATTTAAAAAGTTGAGGTACTTGGTCTCTTTGAATCCTTATGACTATAATAAAAACTTTAGGGAGGGAACACAAAACTCAATTTCAATCATGTAGTTACTTCCGTAAAAATAATATCTTGGGGGGTGGTTTATGTTCTGGATTGGGCCGAGGGCCCAATCCACGAGGAAGGCCCAAACCAATCCAGAACACTGTAGCGCGGAGCACGCCCAAACGACTCTCAAATTCTTCAACGGCTGGGATCGAGCCTGTTGATCCCACGGCTAGGGAGCTTCACCGAACTCTATAAATAGGGGTCAACCCCCCGCGAAAAGGTACACTATTCATCCCATTTCATTTCCTCCTTTGACTTCTTCTTGCCTGACTTGGGCGTCAGAGTGTCTTTGCAGGTACACCTGTTAGGATTTCGGCAAGTGTACCGAATCGATGCAAGTAATAATAAAACAGTAAGAACCAATAGTCGTATCCACAGGGATTGAGAGTTATTATTAATAAGCAAGTGTGGTAATTCTTAGATGTAAACAATTGAAATAGATTTGTATTGTATAGTAACCGTAACAGCGAACGTTGGTAATAGAAATAAGAGAACAAAGCGATTAGGAATCGAATCCTCTCCCCTATGCTATCATGTATGAACCTTCAATCAATTTCGAATTGATTACCCAATTTAACGGATTCAATTCAATTAACAGGTTAAGGACAATCCCTTGCCTCAAAACCCCTTTTCTCTAATGGAAAACCCTAATTCCTTAAGTGAATCACCATTAGACAAAGCATTAAACATAAGAATTAATGAATTCACAAACCCAATCCCATATTCCTATGATCATCAAGTTTGTGACCTAAAACCCCAATTTTAGGCAAACATACCCATTTTCCAATGGTGAACATAAACCCTAAATCAATACAATTATCATGTGTAATTGTAAAACATTAAGAACAGAGGTAAAGGCAATTGATAAATTGAATAATAACTGAATTGATCATAACAAAGAATTCACATGATAGTTTTGGGGAGATTCATCTCTCCCTAACCTTAGGAAATTAGTTACACATAATCAAAGGAATAAAAGACAAGATTAGAGAGAAGTTACACATAGAGGAAGACATTTGATCCTTCAATCCCTTGTTCCCAAGTGAAGAGAAGCCCCCAAAATCGCCACTTGCTGCTGCTCAAAACCCTGAAATCGCACCTCAGACGAAGTGCCGTTCCCAAATGCAAAATTCGCATAAAACTGATGTGTTTCGGTTACTGGTCGCGACGCGACCCGAGTGCATTGCGACGCGATGGCCTGCAAAAATGCTTGGTCGCGACGCGACCTTTCTTGGTCGCGTCGCGAAGACTGGCAGATCCTTTTCCTTCCTTCTTTTCTCTGTTTCGTCACTAGGCAAGTGTCTGGTTCGCTAGTTGACGCCACATCAAATTGAAGGTGTTCCATTGCAATTGGTTACAATTCAAAACCTAACACATCAATCTAAAACTATACCAATTCCCTTGACGATTGACTGAATTAAACTCAAATACACGACATTTTGGCTACAAACTGAACAACAATATGCATGTGACGATGAGTCAACAACACCCGCCCTGAGCTCTGCTCGTGACCTCACCGCCCGGCAGTGCGACCAAGCAGCATACCCGTTCCACCCTTGGGCGATCAAGGTACAGATCAGTTTATTTGGAGGAAGGGTAGGAAATCGGGTTCAGCCTATTCTTGTATTCAATAATATTTTACTTATGAATCAAAAAAGAAAAACCAAATTCAAATTATATATGATCCTATTACTACTAGAAAAACCCGAAACAGAGACGAACGAATTCCATCTCTAAAAGTGACAAATTTCATCTCTACAGTCATAGAGACGAAATTAGAGACGGATTTTATTTGACACGGATAGTCTTAATAAGGAGATTTTTTTTACAAAGTCTTTATAAGGAGTGATTAGATGTATACAAAATTTTAAAGGCTCATAAGACAAAGTTCTCTGTAATGAGTGAAGCAATGATAAGTCCATGTGAAGAAGTAATGAGTTAGGCTTACAATAGGGGAGTCCTTGATGATATTCTTCCCTCTCTATCTTTCTGTTAGAATCTTCTCCTTTCCTGTAACCGCTTTCATCCATTGTAACAAACTCCATTGCAGCGTTGCTGCCTCTTATACATACAATACACCATTACACTGTTCTTAGAGTATCATCACTGTTACATTCTCATACTTCAAGGACTATTTGTTATTAATTAATAATATATTTTTGAAAACTGATTAAAATAAATATTATTTATCAAAAATATTTAAAATTTTAAAAAAATATATTAAAAAATATATATAAAGGATTCATCCACAAATTCTAGATACAAAACATTTTAAATTGAAAATTTTAGAGATAAAATACACTAGAGAAGGATTTTGTTTCTGTTGTACCAATATTTTGACTTCGAATTATTTGATTTACCATTTAAAGATGGACCTGGCGACAAATTTCATCTGACACAGACATTTTCGTCTCTATATTCTGTCTCTAAATAAAGTTTCAACTTTTGATAATTTCAGAAAGACTCAATGGTGACATATTTAGAGACGGAATACACTAGCGACAAATAGACTTCATCTCTAAATTTCGTCTCAAATTTCCATAATTGTAATTTCATCTCTAACCAAAATATTCCGTCTCTATTTGATTCTCTATTAGAGACATATTAGAGACATAATTTTTTTCGTCACTAACTTTTTTTGATATTTAAGATTTTTCTAGTAGTGTGTTAAGGGCGATTGACTTATTATTCTGCAAATCTCACACTAGAGTTTACTTTAGGTCTAAATCAATGTTACCCTCTCCCCAATAGATCGTAGTTGAAGTTTCTTTTGATCCATTCTCACAAAGTGTCTTCCTAATCTAAATTTTGTCTTCAATTTGATGTTTTAAGATATAGTATATGCTACATCGGCCTTCCACAAGGGCGTGAATTCAACTCACACTGCCAGCGTGAGAATCTCTTTGGTAGGTGATCTGTAAGTACACCTGTTAGCGCTCAAAGAGCCTTGAGGTCTACCCCGACCCCGGTGGACCTCCAGAGCCCAACTCACCTAAACATTTTGTAAAAAAAAAACATTTGCCTTAGTGTTTGTTTTCTTTTCCTTTCCTTATAAAAAAAGAGAAATTGAAAAGGGATCCAAAGCATACTATATTAGAGAGAAATACACAATGAGGAAAAACACATACCCAATTACTCATTCCATATGAATAGAATCGAATATGTTGTTGTCACTGGAAAATAAGAAACTGGTCAACAGTCAAATGCATTCAAAATCAAAGGCGTGTATGAATGAATATGAGTAGTGTAGTACTATGAATATGATGACCCTTTCAGTAAATATTTCAACTTTATGACCTCAACTTGGATTCTCTTTTTTATTCTCTCCACTTTCTCAGTGCCAACCATCTCCAACTGAGATTTAAAAGCCTTTTCAAAAGTTCTTGTATTGTAATTTGTACTAGTGAGAGACAACTCAAACTATACAATTACATGAAATTTCACCAATAATATATTAACATACATTGTCTTGGAAAAATTCTTCTGTTTGGTAGTACTATAATAAATTCTGGTTCATATATGTGGAGAAAAACTAGATTTATGATCAATCATAAGGTGCTTTTAATTCTTAATACTACAAACTTTATAAAATTTTGATCCTCTTTAAATATTACTTAAATGGACTGAAAAAAATGGTTACAAGACCAAAATCAAAAGAGAAAGATTAAAATAATTAAAGAAATTTCTTTAATTTTGATCCTCTTTATAAAGAATTGTTGTTGGGTAAATATGGCTTTTCACTTTTTAATGTGTTAAAAGAACAAATATATAAGTTTAATAAATACTATAAACAATATTAATTGATAGTCTTCCTTTTCTTGGATTGTATTTGCTCGGTGACATTTGTACGGGTTCGGGTATTCCTTGTACATACATATGTGTGTGTATGTATGTGTAGGGGTGTTCGCGGTGCAGTTTGGTTCGGTTTTGAGATAAAATGTGAACCGAACCGCAATGTAAAATTACATGCTGTTTGGTTTGGTTTGGTTGGCTTCCTAAAATAAAACCGAACCAAACCAAACCAAACCAAACTAATGCGGTTTGGATTGGTTCGGTTGGTTCGGTTTTTTCCAAGATAAAACATAATTTAAAACGAAGTTAAAATTAACTAACATAAAAAATGGCTAACATAAATCTTTAAGAAAAAATCTACTCAAATATATGTAGTATATAAATTACGCTCTTTTAATTCTTTTAAGATAGTTAAGACAATCTTTAAAAGAATTTGAATTAAATATTTTATTGTAATTTTTAAATATAGCATAACAATATAGATTGTTTGTAAATGAATCAAAGAATTAATTGTATTTGGGCTAGTAAGTGAGTGAGAGTTGAGTTTTAGTTGCATTTGGGCTAATAAGTTAGTAAGGAAGGTTGTAAGTCAATAAGTCTTAGTGTTACTTGCGGTTTGCTTTGGTTTGGTTCGGTTTCTATAATCAAAACTGCGAACCGAACCAAACCCCGCGGTGCAGTGAAAAAAAGAACCGAACTAAACCAATAAGAAGCGGTTTTTTGCGGTTTTCGGTTTGGTTTGGTTTGGTTTGCGGTTTTCTATTGGTTTGGTTCGGTTTTGAACACCCCTATATATATGCCATTCAAAAAAAAAAATATTAATTGATAGTCTGAATACTCGAAAGGATTCACAGGGATGTATCTTAGATTAGAACTCTAGTCTAAACCCTAAAAGAGATAAAGGAAAAACCAAAAAAGAGGGTATTCAAGGAGCTGTATATGTTGCTAGGAAAAGAACTACATAAAGATATCTTTTTTATTGCTTTTCCTTTTAATGCTATAACAAAGCAACTTACAGATCATGGATGAACCAATGCTTTCTTTTATTTTGGTGTGTATTTTTTTAAAAAGTGGTTTTGAATTTTCTCAAAATTAACTATTTAAAATTCAGTTTTGAAATAAAATTAATAATTTTGCTTTTACTTTGAATATAAGTTTGATATAGTACAAAGCCTAACAAATTTTTCAACTCAATGATAAAATAATTGAGATTCGAATTCATAATCAATTTTATCTCTCATTAATAAATACATACTTCCTTATTTTGGTACTTTTAACCAATGTAATTAAAATCGACTCGGTGATCGACCCGATCAGGTCATTGGGTCCCACTGGGTTAATGGTCGAACCGAGGGGTCACTGATTGACCCACATGACCCGTGACACTACTAAAACATGATAAAAATAGGCATATTGCGTATAAATTCACACATCTTAGAGCTATGAAATTTTTTACCATACCTTAAAAATGTCCAAAAAACCTCAAACAATATTAACATAATTAAACTCATTACTCATTCATCAAATTCAAATCCATAAACATAACATAAGCACCTAACAATCATTAAACAATGTTATATTTTAAATAATTAAGATATTATGTAATATATAATATATAATATATAATATATAATAAAACCTATATATAAGTATAAATATACATAGTAAATAGATATAATTAATATCTATTTAATATAATAAAACGTTACAAACAGTAAGAATGGTATTAAGATTAATATAATACGTTACAAAATTATAACAACAAAACTATATGGCTCAGATGGTTGGGATACAGGGCTGTAGCTAAAAGGCCTTGTGAATTTAAATTGTGGAAAATCATGTTTGACCGAGTCAAACCGGGTCGCTGGGCTGGGCGGATCACAGGTGAGTCACCGGGTTAAGCATCAACCCGGTCGGGTCGTACGGGTCATTTGCATGGACGATCCAAAAGGCAACCCGGTCTTGGTACTGTGTCACGGTTCGACCGATTCGACCGGCCGGGTCGGCCCGGGTTTAACAACACTGCTTTTAACTATCTACACAAAATTAAAGTAGGTCCCAGTGGTGTAGCTCAGTTAATTGGAGCTAGGGACATTTTTCGGTTGCTCCAGGGTTCGAATCCGCGGCACTCCTATTCCCCATTTCCCCTATATGTGACCATGTGTCAACCTTTTAGACCAAAAAAACATTTAAATTTAAAGTAGTAACCAAAAACACTTGTGTAAGCTAAATACCAAAATACCCTTATTTCTAGCATTAATTTTTTGCAAGCCTCTATATATACCAACTAGCAGTATACCCGTGCGTATGCACGAGTGCTATCGTTTTATTTTTATGTATGATCTCAGACAAAATTTAATCAGTCTGAACATTACCCTCTGAAAATTTTGACAAATTTAAAATAGGCAAACTTAAGTAGTCCGAACATTACCCCATGTAAAAAATAGAATATTAAAATTTTATCAAAATTTCGATAATTTTAAAATAGTAAAAAGAAAAAATGAAGGAGACATGTAGATGAAATTAAAATAGACATATCGTGAAAAATAGAGAAATGAGAGAGTTAGTGGAAGAAACGGGAGAAGATAGTGAAAAAGTTTGAAAAAGTGTGTAAGAGTGAAAAAGTTTGAAAAAATGTGTAAGAGTGAAAAAATGAAATTACCTAAATAAACTCAAATTGCTTAGTTGGGAAAAATATAAGATTGGTATTTTGGTAGTAGGTAATGTATGTACTCAGAAAATTTAATTAGTCCGTACATTATCTCGTAAAAATCAAGACAATTTTAAAGTTGACAGACTTAATTAGCCTAAATATTACCCGTGTAAAAAAATAGATATTAAAATTTTGTCAAATTTTGAAATTTTTTAAAATAGTAAAGAGGAAAAATGAAGGTGACATGTAGATGAAATTAAAATAGACATATCGTGAAAAATAGAGAAATGAGAGAGTTAGTGGAAGAAACAGGAGAAGATAGTGAAAAAGTTTGAAAAAATGTGTAAGAGTGAAAAAGTTTGAAAAAATGTGTAAGAGTGAAAAAATGAAATTACCTAAATAAACTCAAATTGCTTAGTTGGGAAAAATATAAGATTGGTATTTTGGTAGTAGGTAATATATGTACTCAGAAAATTTAATTAGTCCGTACATTATCTCGTGAAAATCAAGACAATTTTAAAGTTGACAGACTTAATTAGCCTAAATATTACCCGTGTAAAAAAATTGATATTAAAATTTTGTCAAAATTTGAAAATTTTTAAAATAGTAAAGAGGAAAAATGAAGGTAACATGTAGATGAAATTAAAGTAGATATATTGTGAAAAATAGAGAAATGAGAGAATTAGAGGAAGAAGGAGAAGAGAGAGAGAAAAAGTGTGTGAGAGAGGGTGAAAAAGTGAAAAAATTTGAAAAATAGAGAAATGAGAGAATTAGAAGAAGAAAGATGAGAAGGGAGTGAAAAAGTGAGAGAGTAAAAAAGTGTGAGAGAGTGAAAAAGTGAAAAGTTTGAAAAAGTGGAAAAGTAAAATTACCTAAATATTCTCCAATTGTTTAGTTGGGAAAAAGATAAGATTGGTATTTTAGTAGTATGTAAATGGTATAGATAGATAGTATATCTTGGGAGTATAAAAAGGTATACTTGAAAATTTTGATCAATTATACACTGTATTTTTAAAAGAATAATTGTTTTGTAAGAAAACTAAAAAGCTAAAAGTATCAAAGGTAAAGAAATTGGAGTATAATTTTAGTAAAAAATGTTTTTGCAGTTTTTTTTGTGGTACCCCCATCATACTTCATACCCCTCAAATTGACCAAACGAATCAAAATACCCTTAAAAAATGTTTAAAAACGAATTCATTCCTCATTCCATCATATTTCTGGAAATACCTCAAAAAGAGGTATTTCCGGAAGCCAAAATGGCTTTCGGAAATACCTCTTTTTGAGGTATTTCCGGAATTCCCTGAAAATTAACCTTTCGGAAATACTGTAAAAAATGGTATTTCCGGAAGACAGAAATATTTGTATTTCCAGAAATTTTTAAAAAATATTTTTTTAAAGAAAAATTAGGGGTATTTTGAGGATTTATGGTAAAATAGGGGTATGGGGTCTAATAAGGGGTAAAAAAAAGTGCCAAATGTTTTGTGTAGACAGAATCAATTATAATGATTAAGAAAGAAAAGGGGCATTCATTTGCTAGGAGTTAAATGGTAAATGAGGGTAGGGGTAGGGAAAGAGGGAGTGTAAGAGTTAAAGATAGAAAAAAGAAAGATGTTGATATTTGATGGTATAAAATAGTAATAGTAATGGTATCTTTATTTTAAGGACACGTTGCTCTAGAAAGTAATGGGAGACATATGTATATGGAGAAGAATGGTGGAGATTTCACTCTTGTTTGTTTGAGGGTGTTGAGTTCTCTTTATCTTTCTCTCCTTTTCTTTCTTCTTGAGTTCCCCAATGGAGTAGGGAAATTTTTGCTTTTATGCTCTTTTCCTATGCAACTTTTCAATCACTCTTTCTTTCTAGGAAAGTAGTAGTATACTAGTATATTTATTATTTAGTCTATATTTTGTTTAGTTTTAATTAATAATTAGTTTACTACTACCTATTAATTTCATCACTCGAAATTATTTCTTTATATTTTAGTCATTTAAAATAAAACTTGGTAAAAAGTAGCTTAGTTATATATCTCATCCTATAAATTTTGTGAATCTCATCAATCTTTTTGCTTTTAAGGGACTTTAAGTAGCTTAGTTATTGTTGAGATTTCCAGCACCTATTGCGAAATCAAACAATACGAAAAACGAACCAATTGAAACGCAAGTGAAATTGCAGAACCGAATTGAAGAAATAAACGAATGAACACCAACGATTTGTTCACCCAATTCAGCACCAGATGGTACCTACGTCTGGGGGATCAAGCAATTGCTTGAATCCATATCATTGAATCAAAGAATCAAGTGAATGTACAATACAAATTTCCCCACAAATCTGTTTCCCCCTCACTTCCCTTGTACCCTAGGTTCCCAAGTGTTTCACTCCACACAAACCCACCTTGTACAACTTCCTAGCTCTATTGGTTATATACAAGAAAGAAACAAGGAAGAGTATGGTAACAGAAAAACTAACAAAAACTGGAAGCGTATGAAAGACAGAAAACAGTTTTAATCAATCTTGAAAACTCCAAGCTTCAGTGGCCACACGTGTGCCACACGAGTGTTGACTTTGGTTGGTTGCCACATCAGCTTTAATGACTCCACCTTGATCCATTGTGCATGCCACATCAACAATCTCCACCTTGGTATGCACAGAGGCTTCCTTTGATTCAATTCAGGATTGCAAACAGAGAGCTTGATCCAATACTCACCATTAACCTTTATCAACATTCAACAAGTTCAAACAATGCTTGAACTTGGTTAGTGGTACTACCTTCGTAATGAAATCAGCTGCATTGTGAGCAGTGTGGACCTTATGGACTTGAACTTTTCCTCCAGCTACAATGTCTTTGATCCAGTGCACTCTAATGTCTATGTGCTTAGTTCTCTCATGAAGAGATGGATTCTTACATAGGTGTATGGCACTTTGATTATCACAAAGTAGCTTGACATGATCTTGTTTTTCTCCTAGTTCATTCACCAATCCTCTTAACCACAGAGCTTCTTTCATGGCTTCAGTGATGCCAATGTATTCAGCCTCTGTCGTGGATAATGCTACCACATGCTGCAGAGAAGCCTTCCAGCTGACAGTATTTCCATGAAGAGTGAAAACATAACCAGTTAAGGATCTTCTCTTGTCCTTATCTCCAGCAAAATCAGTATCTACATATCCAATTACTCCACCTGAACTTTGGTCACCTTTGCTGTAATTAATTCCCAGCTTTGCACTGCCCTTTAAGTACCTTAATACATGTTTTACAGCTGACCAATGCTGCATTCCTGGCTTGGACAGATATCTGCTAACCAGGCTCATTGCATAGGCTAAATCAGGCCTGGTGCACACCATTGAGTACATAAGACTACCTACAGCACTAGCATAAGGAATTTTGTCCATTTGCCTTTGTTCTTCCTCAGTTTCAGGACAGTCACTTAGTGACAGTTTAACTGGGTGCCAATAGGTATGTTTGCAGGCTTTGCTTCATTCATATTGAATCTCTCAAGGACTCTCTTTGAGTATCCTTCTTGAGTCACATAAAGACCCTGACCATCAGAATGTACCTTTATCTCCATTCCAAGTATTTTCCTTGCTCTCCCCAAGTCCTTCATCTCAAATTCCTGTTTTAACAACTGTTTGAGTTTGGCTATCTCAAGTTGACTCTTGCTTGCTATAAGCATGTCATCTACATACAGTAGTAAGTAGATGTAACTGTGATCTTCAAGTTGTTTATAATAAACACAACTATCATAGTTACTTCTCTTGAACATTATGTCAATCATGTAGCCATCAAATCTCTTGTACCATTGCCTTGGGGATTGTTTCAATCCATACAAGGACCTTTGCAGCATACACACAAGGTTTTCTTGTCCTTTCTCTTCAAAACCTTTGGGTTGTGTCATGTAGATTTTCTCCTCTAAGGTTCCATGAAGGAAAGCAGTTTTAACATCCATTTGCTCAAGCTGAAGTTGGTGATGAGCAACAAGAGCAAGTAATACTCTTATTGATGTGTGTTTAACCACTGGAGAGAAAATTTCATTGTAGTCCACTCCTTCCCTTTGAGTGTACCCTTTGGCCACTAGCCTAGCTTTGAATCTAGGAGGATCAGAGTCACTGTTCCCTTCCTTTTTCTTGAATATCCATTTACATCCAACAAGCTTTACACCAGCAGGTTTCTTTACCAGTTTCCAAGTCTTGTTCTTGTGTAAGGCATCCATTTCTTCTGTCATTGCAGCATGCCACTCCTTTTGATGTTTGCTAGTCATAGCTTCATGATAAGTTTCTGGCTCATCATTTATTAGGTTTTCAGCAGTGTTGAGTGCATATGCTGTGTTTGACTCATATCCAAATCTCCTTGGTGGTCTTATTTCTCTCCTTTTCCTGTCTCTGCATAACTGATACCCCTCATCAGTTTCATCATCATCATCATCAGTGTCTGATGTATGATCAACTTCATCTACTTGATTTTCATGAATCTCTTGATTTATTCCAGTAGTTTCTGGTGTAATTCCAGTAGTTTCTGGTGTAATTCCAGTGTCTTTCAACTCCACCTCAACTTGGAATTCTTCACTTTTATCTTGCTTCTCTAGTGTCTCACTGTTGCTACTGGCTTCAGTCAGTTTTGTCTCTTGAAAAATGACATCTCTACTGATGATGCATTTCTTCTCATCACTTGACCAAATCCTGTAGCCCTTCACACCTTCAGGGTATCCCATGAACAGCCCCTTCCTTGATCTTGGTTCCAGTTTTCCCTCACTTACATGGAAGTAAGCAGGACAGCCAAAAATTCTCAAGTTTGTGAAGTCTGGTGCCTTACCTGTCCATATCTCTTGAGGTGTCTTAAGATTCAGAGCTGTAGAGGGACTTCTGTTGATCAGGTAGCATGCAGTGTGTACTGCCTCTCCCCAAAAAGATTTTGGAAGCTTGGCACATGACAACATGCATCTCACCTTTTCCAGCAGAGTCCTGTTAAGTCTTTCAGCTAATCCATTTTGCTGTGGAGTGCCTCTCACAGTTAGATTCCTGTAGATCCCTTCTTGCTTGCAAAAGTTGTTGAATTCTTCATTGCAAAACTCTAGGCCATTGTCAGTCCTAAGTGCTTTCACTTTCAGACCACTTTGAGTTTCAACTCTCTTCTTCCATTCTACAAATGTCTTGAATGCCTCATCTTTTGTCTTTATTAGGTATATCCATACTTTCCTACTGAAGTCATCAGTAAATGTAATGAAGTACCTCTTTCCTCCATGAGTAGGTGTCTGTGAAGGTTCCCACAAATCAGAGTGAATGTAGCCCAATTTTTCCTCTGTCTTGTGTACAGCAGTAGCAAACTTTACCCTTGTTTGTTTCCCCATCACACAATGTTCACAAAATCCTAATTCAGTGATTTTGTCACCACATAGGAGTCCTTGTTTGTCCAATTCCTTCAAGTCTTTCTCACTCATGTGGCCTAGCCTTTGATGCCACATAAGTGTCTTGTTTCCAGTGGAACTGACTGCATTAACTTCTCCTGTTATGGTGCTGCCAGACAGCACATATAAATTGTTTTTCCTTCTTTCACCCTTTAGAACTACTCTTGATCCTTTCATGACCTTTACAAAACCATCTTCACCCTTGAAACTGAAACCAGCTGCTTCCAAGGTGCCCAGAGAAATGAGAGATCTCTTTAGGTCAGGGACATGTCTTACATTTGTAAGCTTCTTCACAGTGCCATCAGCAAGCAGTATCTTGACAGTCCCTATCCCAATCACCTTGCAAGCTTTGTTGTTTCCCATCATGACTTGGCCACCATTGTATGACTTGTATTCAACAAACCATTCCCTCTTTGGACACATATGGTAGGAACATCCAGAATCTAATACCCAGTCATCATCACCTGAAGTCGTAGCAGTGGAATTGGATTCCATTCTATCACAGTCTGCAGCAACTAACAGTTCATAATCAGTTTCATGTCTAGTGCACTGGAATTCATCTAATTTCTCAAGATAGTTATCCTCATGATCGCTGCAGTGAATTTCATCAGTCTCAATGGTGTCAAACCTGTTATCACAGTTATCTTCACCATCCATTAGCAATAGCTCACAGCTATCATATCCATCTGCAGCAACAGATGCAGTGCCACTTCCTTCCTTGTTTTGATTCTTTTTCTGTGAATTCTTTTCAGGGCATTTATTCTTGAAATGTCCTTCTTTGTCACAAATATAACACCTATTGTGTTTAGGTTTAGATTTGGACCTGCTTCTATTCTTTCCCTTTCCTGTTTCTTTCTTTTCAGTCCTTCCCCTCACCATCAAACTTTCCCCATGATCTGTATCTTTCTGATTACCTTTCTTTGATAGTTCTTTGGATAGAAGAGCACTTTGAACTTCTTCCAAAGACAGTGATTCTCTACCATAAATGAGGGTGTCTGCTAAGATCTCATAAGAACTGGACAGAGACCTAATCAGAAGAATTGCTTGATCTTCATCATCAATTTTAATATCAATGTTTTCCAAGTCAAGAATTATCCTATTAAACTCATCTATGTGTTCACTGATGGAGGTTCCTGGGGCCATTTTGAATGTATAGAGTTTTTGCTTAAGGTAAAGTCTATTTGCAAGAGTCTTTGTCATATATAAACTTTCTAACCTTAGCCAAATTGCAGCGGCAGTCTTTTCTTTTGTGATTTCACGGAGGACTTTGTCTCCAAGACTCAGGATAATCGCACTATGGGCTTTGCTCATGATTTCTTTCTTCTCTTTCGCAGTGTAGGTATCTGGCAATTTGTCTTCGCCTTCCAATGCTTCTTCACAGCCTTGTTGAACAAGAATTGCCCGCATCTTCATCCTCCACAAGCCGAAGTCGTTCTTGCCCGTGAAACGTTCTATATTGAACTTCGTCATTTCCATGGATGCTGTCTTCCCCAACGATTAGCTCTTGATACCAGTTGTTGAGATTTACAGCACCTATTGCGAAATCAAACAATACGAAAAACGAACCAATTGAAACGCAAGTGAAATTGCAGAACCGAATTGAAGAAATAAACGAATGAACACCAACGATTTGTTCACCCAGTTCAGCACCAGATGGTACCTACGTCTGGGGGATCAAGCAATTGCTTGAATCCATATCATTGAATCAAAGAATCAAGTGAATGTACAATACAAATTTCCCCACAAATCTGTTTCCCCCTCACTTCCCTTGTACCCTAGGTTCCCAAGTGTTTCACTCCACACAAACCCACCTTGTACAAGAACTTCTTCAGATTACCTCTAACTTCCTAGCTCTATTGGTTATATACAAGAAAGAAACAAGGAAGAGTATGGTAACAGAAAAACTAACAAAAACTGGAAGCGTATGAAAGACAGAAAACAGTTTTAATCAATCTTGAAAACTCCAAGCTTCAGTGGCCACACGTGTGCCACACGAGTGTTGACTTTGGTTGGTTGCCACATCAGCTTTAATGACTCCACCTTGATCCATTGTGCATGCCACATCAACAGTTATATCTCATCCTATAAATTTATTCTTTAAATTTTGTGAATCTTATTAAACTTGATAAAAAGTAGCTTAGTTATATCTCATCCGTTGTTAAACCATTTTAATAAAAAGAGATTTTAAAGGCGTGTTTGAGAGTTTAGAAAGGGGAGAGCTTAGGACTATTACTAGTAATTAATTAGTGGTTGGAAGAAAAAGTATTCTCTAAACTCCTAGGAGATATGTTAACTTAGAGGGACTTGAGAGATACTTTTTCTCTTCTTTATTAATCAATTATTGCTATCAGTGGTGACATAGGAGCTGACGTGGCATGTCAGTGCCACGTGTCACAGAGGCCCAATAATATGGTGACACGTGGCACTGACGTCAGTGCTAACGTCATCACAGTTAATATTTAACAGAAAAGTTAACAGTAGGGGGGTAACTTGAAACAGTTACATTTTGCAGGGTTTGTTCTGAGAGTTTTTTTTTTTCAGAGGGGTAAATGGATAACAGTGATATTTGCATGGGTAAGTGATATTGAAGCCTTCTTTTAATTAAGAAAGGTAGTTTAAGGTTTATTCATTTTTTTAAGTTATTTAGCTTTCTCTTTCTTCCTTACCCAACAACACTGCATGTTTCCTTCGGCATATTTTTGTCATCTAATGCACATTTTCACGAGCCTTTCACAGAGTTTTTCTTCCCTTTCATTTCTTTCCTATATTTTTCTTATTTTATTATCTCTTTTCTCAATCTTTGTACCAAAAATCACATCGTATATCTCCCATTCACATTCTCACATTGACATTCCTTCCTTTTCTTGTTTCTTTTGCTAGTTCTCAAAGAATTCATCCTTTAACCACTAAGTTTCACGACCCTTTTCTTTTTTCTCAAAAACCATGAAGGAATCTTTGTAAGTTGAATTTACTATTTCACTATTTCAAGATCCTTTTTCTTTCAGTGAACATTTGTAGTTTTCCTTCTAACTAAACCAATGGGGAGAACCACAAAATGGTTAAAGAACATCTTTGGAATAAAAGGAGACAAAGAAAACAAACAAAACTCAAATTCTGCACACCCCAGAAGAATGAAACATGCTGCTACTACTGCTTCAGAAGCTTCTTGGTTACAATCTTTCTACACAGATAATGAGAAAGAACAGAACAAGCATGCCATTGCAGTTGCTGCTGCAACAGCAGCTGCAGCTGATGCTGCTGTGGCTGCTGCACAAGCTGCAGTGGCAGTTGTTAGACTAACAAGTAATGGAAGGTTTTGTGGCAGACATGAGATTTGGGCTGCTGTTAAGATTCAAACAGTTTTTAGAGGTTACCTTGTAAGTTTCTTTCCCTTTCTTTATTTTTCTCTGTAGCTCCTTCACTTCAGGTTAAAGACGTATCTGGAGACACCAACATTAAAACCGACACTTCAATTACTTTCATTTTTCAAGTTATCACCAGTGTCAATGTGTGAGTATTGTGTCTGGTGTTCGTTTCATAGCTTATTTTATCCAAAACAATGACACAAAAATTGTTTGTTGATGCAAATTTATATGCTTTTTAGCTTCAGTAGTTGAAAATTTTGATGTGGAGTATTAGTATATTATTATATTATTAGAACAGAAAATGAGTTTTTGTTTTGATTTGTGTATAGGCAAGGAAGGCATTGAGAGCCTTAAAAGGATTAGTGAAGTTACAAGCACTTGTGAGAGGGTATTTGGTAAGGAAACAAGCAGCAAGAACATTGCATAGTATGCAAGCACTTATTAGAGCTCAAGCTACAATTAAGTCTCAGAAATCTCACAGGCTCATGAAATCAAAGAATGAAGCAAATAGATTCCAAAACGTTGCAAGAAGATCCATGGTATTGTCACAAGTCTAAGATTAAAATTCATATCATATGCAACAAACATGTTACTTGTCAACTTGCATTATAGCTACATTTGTCATAAACTAATTTTGTGTTAAAAAATTTTGCAGGAGAGATTTGATGATACTAGGAGTGAGTATATGACAGCTTCAAATCATAGTAGAAGATTATCTTGTTCTAATGCATCAATTAACAACATTGTTAATGGGATTGGTAATCCTAAAATAGTGGAAATGGACACTATTAGTGGAAGGCCTAAGTCAAGAAAAAGCATGACCAACATTTCAAAATCAGATTTTGATGACAACCCATCATTCTATGCACCTTCCATTTCTCAATCAATCAATTATCCAACACAAGATCAAAGAAATTTCCAGGAATTTGATTGGGGTTTAACTGGTGAAGAATGCAGATTCTCTACAGCACAAAGCACTCCAAGGTTCAAAAATTCTTGTAGCTATAGTGGATCAGTTATTGGGCCTATAACACCAAAAAGTGTTTGCAATGATAATTTACTATTTAGAGAATATGGTAATTTCACAAAAAATTATATGGCTAGTACTCAGTCTTTTAAAGCTAAATTGAGGTCTCATAGTGCTCCAAAGCAAAGGCCAGAATTTCCAAAGAAGAGGCTTTCAATCAATGAAATGATGGAATCTAGGAATAGTTTTAGTGGAGTTAGAATGCAGAGATCTTGTTCACAGGCTCAAGAAGTTATTGATTTCAAGAATGCTGTGATGGGTAAGCTTCATAAGTCCAATGAATCTACTAGGGAGACAGACAAAAATTGTTTCCATCAGAGGATGTTGTGAAATTTTATAGTGCAAAGTTGGTGGGAAACAAGGGGATGTGAAGACAAATTAGGAGGACAAAAAATAAAAAGGTCCCCATTTTGTCTTATGAAAAGTGTGACCATAGAAATTTTATATGTACAATCTTGTCCTTATAATTAGATTCAAGAGTTGTTAGTTTTCATGTGAACAACTTACATGCTTTCTTTCTTTTGTTTTTGGTGTTTTTGATTGAAGAATTGTTTTTTTTTCCTTCATTTTTTGTGACGATGAAGCCCGAATCAAACAAGATTCTCAAAAAAGATAAATATTCGAGGAGGAACAGTTGAGAGTACCACATCAGATGTGATGTGGCTTAAAAAAAGTAGTTATGCAGCAAGCATCTGTCACTTTGTAAGCCAATTTTGTAGGGTTGAGATAGGCCTCACTTAAAATCAATGATGATATTAGAGTCTATCCAACATCTGATGGGCTACCCGCAATCGAGTCATTCTAGTCACGCTCCAATTGTCTAGTCATGAGAGTAAGGGTGCGTTGAGAGTCAATGTGATATAGGCCGAAAAAGTGTTTATAAGTGGGATGTGTAATGCGTTCCTCACCTTACAAATCATTTTTTTAAGGTTGAGTTAGGCCGGTCTTAAATTTTAAGAGGAACTTAAAACAGAGTTTTTTGACACAACTTGGCTCTTACTGTTGTTGTATAATATGTAAACAAAATCAAAAGACAAATTTTTCTTCTTTTCCATTGAGTTGTTTATCTAATGTTTAATTAAATAATGTTTTTTTGAAGCAATGTAAGGCTTAAAATAGTTGATTATGTGTGAGGTGTGAAAACAAAAAGTGTACTAACTTACCTCCAAAAGTGAAGCAGCATCATTTGTGCTTTTGGATTATCAACTAAATTTGGTTATCAAATCATAGAGGTGGTGATTGATGAATATGTCTTAAAGCAAAGCTACGTGTATTATGAGTTTATGACTTAGCCATTGGAATCACACAATTCAGTTATCAGTACCTCTTTTTCAATTCCCTTAAATAATCATCAAATATTGATTGGATATTTTATTTACTATGAACTTTAATGTCAAAGGACACAGTTAAACTCTGGCTCATGCATCTTTTGTCATCACTCGTTAGGGAAGTTTACTGCTATGAACAGTTTTTTTTCTTCTTTTCAAACCATCGCTATTCATGGAGTGTCCCAACGCTTTCAACGAAAGACTAATCCCTGCTCGTGCTTAGGATCAAATTTTGCACTGGCCAACACTGAGTTTGTCCACTGCGTGAATCGAACTCGGGAGCACCGGGTCGACCCCCCGTGTCCTAAGGTAGATTAAGCCACTAGTCCAACTGTGCTAGTTACGGCTATGAATAGTTTATGTTTGTTTTGAATTTTTAATTGCTTGTTGATGCTTGACCCTTTGGTGTTTCAAAATTTGTGTTACATATGTTTTTAATTTTTCAACCTCTTCACTAGTTTCCTTTGGCTAATTGTGGTCCAATCAAATTTGATTTAGGTTACAAAGTTGACTATTGATTAACTGTTATGGCAAAATAATTTGATGGCATTAGGGGGACCCTTGTCCCTTTATTTATCTTTGTCCCTTGAAGATTTATAATTATAGTTAACATCATACATATCCACACTATCAATTCACCATTATATTATATATTTTGATTAAACTATGAAATGGACATGATTAATTATAGATAACCGCTTAAAAAAATACACAAAACAATGATTTTGGATCTAATAAGTACTAGTTGTGTCAAGTTGAAAAGAGAGTAGTGACACATATAATATAATAATAAATAAAATAAACCTTAGGCCGAATTCCATTTTTGCTCATTTATCTTTGAAACATAAAGGACTAAACTGAGGGAAAAAAAACATAAAAGATCAAACTGAAATTTTGGTCAAAGATCAAACCGAATTCCATGACCCAACATTCCACATTGGGCCATGAGGTCCATGCGCCTAATTGAGCATAGACAAGCCCAATTCCTTGGATCCACATCCAAAGCCCAGTCCATCAAGCCTTGACGGCTTAGATTTACCCTAACGATCCAACGGCTTAGAGCTAGCACGTATCTCTATAAATACATGCTCGCATATCCACAAAAGGTACGCATACCCTCTAGCCTGCATACTCCACGATTCTCTACTGACTTGAGCGTCAGAGTATCTTTGCAGGTACCCCCCTCTTGCTCAGAACACACGGAGATCCGACCCGACATGAGCACTACCAACTGCAGTCTCGGATCAACCTAGAAAGACAGCAAGGTACAGAACGGAGATCCGACCCGACAGGAGCACTACCAACTGCAGTCTCGAATCAACCCGAAAAGACAACAAGGTACAAAACAAAGTCCGAATAAAATTTTGAACATACCATTTGCGAAAATATTTTGTTATAACTTATAATGTTCAGCTTTTATTTTAAATTTTAAAATGGCAACACTATTTTTAAAAATTTTTCAAAAAATAACTAAAATGATCGAACTATTAAGAGAAAAAGTAGACAACATTCATACCAATATACATAACTTTTAAAAAAAATATAACATGAAATGATATATTTTCATAAAGTAAAAATGAAAACAAATAGTTTAAAAAATTTCTAAAAGAATGTTTTCCTTAAACCAAAAGACCTCATATTTAAACACATTTTGTAAATTTAAATATAATGAGTTATGAGTTACAAACCTGTAAAACCAGAGTCTTCTGACACGGTGATTTTAAAAGTTAACTTAACAAAACTTCACCGATAGCAGAGTTTAGCCGCATATGACCCAACATTCCAAATGTAGAATTACCGGCTAAATGATGTTCCACACGTATAAGACACTGGACGACAAAGTGCAAAAACTAGTTGTGTTAGGACTATCTATAGAGACGCTATTTTTCATCATGGCAAAAGCCTTTAAATTCCACAACTACTACTATAACATATACTAGTTTTTTACCCGTGCATACGCACGGGTGATACTGTATGGTCGGTGTATTGCCATGAAGTCATAATAGTAATTTGGAAGATAATCATAAGTTGTGAACAATGTCCAAAATGTATGATTTGATATTCATAAGTTGTGTTTGAAAAAGTTTAAAAAATGACGTTATTTCTTATAATGTTAATAATAGAGTGAAAATGGAGAAAAATAAGAATGAGATTTTAGGTAAAATCTGCATCCCCGTTGTCCCTCCCGTTTGCATCCCCGTTGGCCCTCTCGTTGGCCATCCCGTTGGCACTCCCGTTGGCATTTTACTCATTCCTTGGTTAAGTAGTTTGTCAAATAGTTTGGCGTCTCTCATTCGACACCCATTGCGCCGCTTCTTTTTTTGTACAATTTTTTAATGTTTAGATTTAAAACAATATTTTAAGAACCGGATTGGTGACCGACTCGGTGAAAGTACCGGGTCACTGGGTCAAGGGTCGGACTGAGGGGTCTATAATTGAACCGCCATGACCATTAACTTGGTCTCGATTAAAAATTTTCTAAATTTTTAGGACCTATAAATTTCATACACATAAACTTAATTTATTAAAATAAACTAATGAAAAACTAATGCATTGAGCCTCTCATTGTAATTGTGAAGTGAAAGGCAAAGTGAAAAATAAGATACCTTTTGCTGGTTGTACTCTTGCATGAGTCAAAATGATAACGAAAGGTGTAATATCAGATCTTTCATAATAGGCAGCAGAGAAGGACAATGTGTAGTCTCCGCAAAGAGTGCAATGGACGACATTAGCGCTAGCATTCAATTAGAAATATTGTTACCGTGTTGGCATGATTGAAAGTAAAATTAACTGAAGTCACAAAGTTGAACGACATTGTATACCTTGCATCAGTTAGAGTAAAGCCAATCCTCTTATCAGTTAGAGTAAAGCCAATCCTCTTATGTGTGATATGATGGTCAATATGTTTATGTTGAATTTGATGAACCGCACTAATGATATCTATGTAAGAAACGGGAAAATAATGAGTTAACTAATAGGTGACAACTAAACAAAAGAGGTAGGTACATTTGAGAGATCAATCAGATGTGCCATGACTGACGACAAACAGAAATGCAGTTTTACAGTTATAGATGTCTTGAAAAGGAAGTACCAACATTGCTATGATGCTTGTTTGGTTGGATTGATGCCAAACAAATCCTAAACAAACCATAAATGAAAAAATTAGCTAAGGTTTACTAAAGGAATAACAAAAATGATATTTATCAATTATTAATAATGTTAACATGTTTATTCTGTTAATATGAAAATGGTGATGTCGAAAGAAACGGGTAATATGTAAAAAACTGAAATCTAAAAACCCTAAACTGAAAACTAAAATACTGGATTGTAACATGAAGGGGAATCTGAAATTTGTCAAAAATAAAAACCCTAATGTCAGAAACGAAGATCAATCATGAAACCCCCAAATCCCAAAAATTGGTAAATGCTTAATGGATTAAGGAAAAAACAGAATCATAAATCCCTAAAAACTGAATCATAAAACCCAAATCACAACACCATCTTCTACTTAACGTTTAAAAGATTGAAGAAGAAGGAAGAGGAAGAGTTACTTGTGAAGAAGTTGAAGTCAGCAATGAAATAGAGAGAAGAAAGGTTGGTGGTTCACGGCGTGTCTCCCCTTCTGCGTTCTCTGCCGTCTTCGTCTCGCTGTTTCGATCTTTCGCGTTTGCGCTATCGCCCTTTTACTTTGGTTTCTCGTCTTTGCTAGTGCTGCGCTTTTGTTTCCAATCTGTTTGCGAGATGATATTTGAAATGTCCCTCTTTTTGAAAAAATTTCTTTTGCGGTGTTGTAAGTGTGAGTTGACATCCTGATCGTTCAGAGACTGCATAGCAGTGGGAAAGAGACTGTGGTTGCAGTTGATGGAAGTAGCTACACGGCTACTATTTGAAAGTGTGTACTTTGCTACTAATAAAGTTGGGAACAATAGTAAAAAAAACTCTATCAAGGTAAGTTTAAATTTCGGACCAAAAGGGTATAGCAATCTAACTAATGGAGGGAGGGCAGGACAGTAATTTTGGTGGAGGGTTAATGGCAACTATTTATAGTAGATGCTACTTTATTTCAAGTCCCCAATAATTATAAGGGGGGATTATGTACAGAAAAAGAAATGATTGTTGAATCGACAAAAAAAATTAAAACGGGCAAAGGAATATGCCACTGCGCAGTTGAATTTGGTAACTGAGGCGGCGGTCGGAATCAATAGTTGCGGCAGCAACAAATTCATGCAGTGACGGCGAGGCGGCGACTGTTGGGTGCCGCTGCAAGCAAAATAGGTTTATGAGGTCATTGATAATCAGGTTCTAGACCACTGGATGAATCTAACGCGTGAAACTGATGGAAATGCAGTCTGTTGTTCCCGCCATCAAGTCAGACGGTCTGTTCCTCCATGTAAACTACTCCCTCCGGTCCCTATTATAAGAAAAATTTTGGTACATTTTTTTGTACTAATTATAAGAAAAAGATACATTTTTCAAAGCACATTAATTGCAAAAATTTCTTTTATACCCCTATTTAATGTGAATATAGGTTTACTAGAAAGTCACTAGAAAGTCACATAGTGAGTATAAGAATTTAATACTAGGGATATATTTGGAATAAGGCTTAAATTGCATCACATTTAGTAACTTCATTGATCTTTGTGATTTTTGTAACGAAGGTTACCATCTAATTAAACGTGTAAAAATCGTTAATTCAAATATATTTACTTTACCCTTATTTACAAATTAAAATGTGAATTAAATAAATAGACTTGATAAATAGCTAATTATTTTCATTATTTTTGTTGAGCAATAGAAAAGAAGTAATTTATGGAGTGATCCATACTTCAGAGACATTGGTTAATTTTGGAGCTAGGTGGAAAATTGGGGATGGTACCAACATCAATATATGGAGTGACCCATGGGTCAAAGGGGGCTCAAACTCGTTTATCTCTTCAACAATGGACCCTGGTACTGAATCTTTAACCGTGAACAATCTTTTTGATTCTGATACTGATAGTTGGAATTCTCAATTATTAATGCATCTTTTCAATTCGGAAGACCGAACACGTGTTTTAGGAATGACGCTTCGCTGCAGAAACCAAGATGATGTTTTGGTTTGGAATCGAAGTCGCAGCGGCCTGTATTCGGTAAAATCAGCATACTATACGGCCATGAATGAATTTATAGACACCTATGAGCTTCTAATTGCAGGTGAATGGAACTCGATTTGGAAATTGCAGGTGCCATCAAAAGTTAAGATTCTCCTTTGGCGTATTGCGCGCGGCGTCCTTCCTTGTCGCTTTAATCTTCGACGACGGCGCGTCGATTGTCCCGACGAATGCCCGTTATGTGAAGACGCCGTGGAAAATGAGTGGCACCTCTTCTTTGGTTGCCAACATGCGGAGGTAGTGTGGCGCAATCATGGAAGCAGAAGGTTACAAAGAGAGCTTCTTCAATACTTTGAGCAGGCTTCAGGAGGGTCCCAGAAAGTGTTTTGCTATGATGATATGGTGTCTATGGAAACGTAGGAATGAAAAAATCTGGGAGAATGTTACTAAAACAGTGAGTATATCAGTTCAATCCGCATTAGATTTGTTGTTTTGTTGGCAGGAAGCAAGGCGCACTAAACAACTTCACTCTTCTTCGCCCAGCTTGCAGCAAAACAATAGTGTTGATACTTGGTCTCGTCCTGATGCTGGTACGGTCAAATGCAACGTCGATGCAGCTCTTTTTGATGATGGAAGGTTTGGTATTGGTCTTTGCATTCGAAACGAAGTTGGTGTGTTCTTGAAGGCTAAGTCAGTTTGGTTCACAGGAAAGCCTCACCCTTAGGAGGCTGAAGCTTTGAGTTTATTAGAAGCAGTCAATTGGTTACGCGAGTTAGACATCCAGAGAGTTACCATCGAGCTTGATTGCAGTGTGCAACTTTGTAACTGAATATGGCTCTATTTTAAAGAGTTGTCAAACTTTACTCTCTTCTTTAGAAAACTATATGGTTAGTTTTGTCCGGCGGCAAGCAAACCTTGTGGCTCATACCTTGGCTAGAGCATCAATGCATTATGCTAGCTACCATGTCTTTGATTGTATTCCACCTTGTATTACAACTTTGATTATGAATGAAATGCTATAAGTTTCCTTTGGTCAAAAAAAAGAAAAGAAGTAATTTAGAAAAAAGACTTAATGCACTTGACAGAGGTGGGCCTCCCTCTGCTCTTACGTATCTCCGGGTAGAGAATCAAATGCTAAGTAGTTCTGGTAAAAATATTTGTGTGTTTGGTATTTTTTATTTGTGAGAAGATGATTTTTGATTGAATAAAATAGGCAAAACATAGTAAGTTGTAAAACAGAAATGAGGGAGGTGTGCTTAGCTGCAGGAGGTGCAGTATTATTAAAAGCGGGTGTAACTGGAAATAGACCAGTTTTTTATTTGTTCGCTGGGCCTTTAACAAGGCTGGTTTTTTGACCAAAAAAAAAGGGGCTGGTTTGCGAAAAAAAAGACTTATGCAGTGGGGAAAGCGCAAGTTTGGGGAGAGAGAGAGAGAGAGAGAGAGAGAGAGACTTCAGCTGGAGAGGGAGAGAGAGAGAGAGAGAAAAGAGCGAGAGAGAGAGAAACTTCAGCTGGAGAGAGAGAAAAGAGACAAAGAAGAGGGTTGCGCCTGGAGAGAGAGATACGCGACGGGAAAGGGAAGAGGGAAGGGGAATAAGGCGCGACGGCGCGAAGACCGCCGGGGTGCGTCGCACGACGGCGACTTGGATGGAGGCGGAGGTCGCAGCGGACATCGCCGGCGACGGAAGTTTAACAGGTTCTGTTCCAAAAATTTTCTTACATTCTTCGATTTTCTGGTTTGGGTTTGTTCTCCTTTCTCATATTGTTCTCTTTTATAGAAAAACATTCTAAAACCCTAATTTTTGTGACTTCATCTCTTTCCCTTCCCTTTCCATTTTTTCTACTGAAACTATTTTTAAAAAAAAAACTAATTCTAACCTTCAGTTCTATATATATATATATATATATTTACTGAACCTGTTTAAAAAAAACTAATTCTAACTTTCAGTTCTATATTTTTTTACTGAACCTATTTAAAAAAAGCCTAACTCTAACTTTTAGTTCAAAGCACAAATCTTTTCCTTGCCTAAATGTTATTTAGCAGAACACAAGCTAGTTGTATTTGGATCTGTTGTTAGCTTATTATTTTCGAAATCTAATTAATATGTGAATAACAATATCAGTATCAAATAAATTAATTCGTTTCAAACCAAAATCGATGTATTATGTGGCCATCCAATAACTTTTTCCGTTGTGCCACTCAATTGACAACACGCAAATAGATTCATAATGTTGTTTCAAGTTGTTCACACAACATTATTCTTTTAGCACAACTGAATCATATTGCATCTGATGCTGTTTTTTTGACCTTTTATCCTACTCAGGCTACTGATTGGTTTCAAGGACAGACTCTTCAGATTCATGCATAGGAAGTGCTGTTTTTCAGCACAGTGATGACTTTTGTCCCGACCTACTGAGACTCACTGCGATGTCAGGCTTACTTAATGTATTCCCTTATGTCCCGTACATTAATAGACTAATTTTAAGTAGTTTATCTGGGCATTTATTCTGTTTGCACTATCATGGCCCCCAAATTGCTTATGTTTAGAAACATGTTCATTTTCATTGAATATTTTGGTTTTTTGTTTCATATTACTGAATTGAAGCAAATGTCTTATGCTGGGATTTGTATGACTTTATCTTCAATTTGTAGTTTGATACTCTAGCTTGTATATTTTATTACAATGCAGCTGAATCACCTCATCTCTTTCGATCATTGATATTTGGTACATACTGTTTTCCATCCATCTGCTTGGTGGCACACCTTTAGTTTTCCATATGCTGTTAAACATCATTGTTCCACGTTATAGTATAATCGTGCTTCACATTGGTTATTATGCTCTACTTATAAACTGTTTGTTAAACATTTTGATGAATCAGAAACCAGTTCAACCATTAGCTTATGTAGTGAGAGCAAAACAGAAGTGATGTATACTTGTATAGAGATAAAGCTGTAGTACTTTTCTATGGTAGAGTACCTCTCTGACTAGAACCATAAATCTAGAGAATTTCTACCGGACAAGTATTCCAGTTACTTGGATTTCAGATGCCCTATGAGGAAACGGGAATATCAGGATTATAATTATTACAAAAAAGTGTGAATAACATTAGGCATGTATAAGGTATTTTTTTGGATTGTCAATCAAAACAGCTGTAAATGTTAATTTGATAATCTTTTCCTAAATATATAACGTAGTAAAGATAAAATTCCTTAATATAAAGATCTCTAAAGTTAGTAGAAATTCATAGGTTACTAAGATAACATAATATTTACTAGTTAATTGAACTGTCAATCGCACAAAGTCATTATATCTGCTTAAACTTTTATGTCAGGAGTGCTAACAATCCTATGCGAATTAGTTACTGATCGTTTTCTCCTTATGTATGGTTGGCATATTATTGGCTGTCCTGAAAATCTATTTACAAGTAAAATTTCCGTCTCATGTTTTGTATTTCGTGCCTTATGCATGCTGGATCTGTCAAGTACAGTGAACGTTTTCTCCATCATCATATTGTTGTTGGATAATAGTTTCCACTTCTGGTACTTCACCGTTGATATTAATTTGAGAGTTCTGTTTGCAGTCTTCTCTGAATGGATCTACTTCAAATC
This sequence comes from Astragalus membranaceus, assembly GCA_039519185.1. Classification (NCBI taxonomy): domain Eukaryota; kingdom Viridiplantae; phylum Streptophyta; class Magnoliopsida; order Fabales; family Fabaceae; genus Astragalus; species Astragalus membranaceus. Next base: position 46,025,876 of record CM076853.1, on the reverse strand, counting down.
TTCCAGACGGTGCTGGGAGGTCTTTTGCTACATCATTCTCTAGTCAGTCTGGTGTAGCCTCACCAATTTATCACCATACTACTGGTGGGAATATTTTGCTGGAGTCAACCCCTTTTCTCCTCTCCTTTAGTTGCATAATTTCTACCTTCTTGCTGCAGGATCTATTCAGGGATTGCATAACATTCATGGGAACTTTAATGTTCCCAGCATGCCCAGTACACTTACATCAAGAAACTCAACAATGAATACCATTCCAACTGGAGGGGTTCAACAACCTACGTCAAGCCTTTCTAGTGGAAGATTTACATCAAATAATCTACCTGCTGCTCTGTCCCAGGTATATGTGCTTGGCTACGTGTTTGAACTTTTAACATCACAAGAGTAATAGCTAAATTATTGAGCATACTTAGCTGTTCTGTCTTTCATTTATTTCTATTGGTGCGTAATTTAAATTTATTTCCATCTATCTATAAATCACATTTGCAGCTATCTCATGGAAGCTCCCATGGACATTCAGGGGTCAACAGTAGAGGAGGTATAAGTGTTGTAGGAAATCCTGGATTTAGTAGTAGCACAAATGGAGTTGCCGGTTCTATTCCTGGGATTCTTCCAACTTCTGCTGCAATTGGTAACCGTAATGCTGTTCCAGGATTGGGAGTATCCCCAATTTTGGGAAATGCAGGTCCTAGGATCACAAGTTCTATGGGAAATATGGTTGCTGGTGGGAACATTGGGAGGATAAGCTCAGGAGGATTGTCCATTCCCGGTCTGGCTTCACGTCTCAATTTAAATGGAAACAATGGATCTGGTGGTTTAAGCGTGCCAGGGCAAAATCGATTGATGAGTGGTGTGCTTCCACAAGGTATGTATTTTGGTAGTCACAAGTGCATTAAAATGGCATGCAACTAATAATATATGCACCGTCAGTGTATAGACATTTATTTAATAATGTGTTGCCATTCTGCCATGGCGTGGCGTTGACAACAATGGGGGACTTTTGTCCTCAACAAGAGAAAGAAATAGGCAGTTGATTCCACTTTTTTACACTTGATAATATGGGTTTAGATTGGGAGTTCTCTTTCTGTTTGCATTTACTGTTGCTTGTCAATCTGTGTTGAATTTGTTTTCTCCATTTGTGTCGCAATGTTATATCCGTTGTTCTGCCAAACAAATTATATAAATTTAGTTGTGGATGTAATATTTCAATATAATATGTTGATCAGTTACTAAGGTACCAACAAATACCTGTTAAAAAACCACTGCTTTTTGAGAGGTATATATTTGACACATGGAGAGAGAGATTAAATACGGTACTTTGTGGTGATGATAACTGCCTTTTATTCAGGATCTCCGCAGGTAATGTCAATGCTAGGAAATTCTTATCCTGGTGCTGGAGGTCTGCTTTCACAAAGCCATATTCAAGCAGTACATAACTTGAACTCTATGGGGATGTTGAATGATTTGAATTCCAGTGACGGTTCACCTTTTGACCTCAATGACTTCCCTCAACTATCAAGTCGTCCTGGTTCTGCTGGGGGGCCTCAAGGACCATTGAGTGTGTGATGGAATTTTTTTTTTATTTAAAATATTGTTCACCTTTTGCAATAAAGAATAATGTAAACTATAAATTTCAGGTTCTTTACGAAAACAAGGTCTTGGAGTTGGTCCTATTGTCCAACAAAATCAAGAGTTTAGCATTCAAAACGAAGATTTCCCAGCTTTGCCGGGATATAAGGGTACTGCTTATAATTTGGCTGATATGCGTGTCCTAACTAACTGGTTACACATTTCTTGTTAGGAAATTTTGCAGCCCAATTATATTATTTTCTTGTTTTGGAGGTTATTGACTGTAGAATGAAACTACACTTTCTCTTCTTGAAAATTTTTTGGATGTTAGCATGTAAATCTACTTTTTGTGCTTTTGGGCCTCGTTAACTTTTTTGCATGAGCTCCTTAACATTGTGTAGTATACATATCAATATTTTTTATATATCTGTGACTTGTCATATATTTAGTGAGGATGCATCAATATGCTTTAACTAACTAACTCAACCTAATTAACTAACTGTAACTATGGTCAACTTTGTTCAGAGAACTGACAAATCAAATTGAGTGGAGGTTGGTCAGTATCCTTTGGAATTTACTGTTTATCATAATATTTGGGCGCAGGTGGGAGTGCAGATTTTGCTATGGATATGCACCACAAAGAACAATTTCACGACAATGCTGTGTCAATGATGCAGTCACAGCATTTTTCCGTGAGTTTCATGCAGTAAAATATTAAGATATTCTTTCTGTGTTCATATATATATATATATATATATATATATATATATATATCCATGTTTATGATATTTATTGATTGATATAAATCTGTTCTCAATCTTATCTGCAGATGGGGAGGCCTGCTGGTTTCAGTTTGGGAGGTTCTTATTCATCACATCGAACACAGCAGCAACAGCAGCATGCTCCTTCAGTCAGTAACAGTGATGTTTCTTTTTCTTCCGTAAACAATCAAGATCTTCATATGCATGGGTCAGATGTTTTTCCGTCTTCACATTCTACCTATCATTCCCAGGTACGTGATTTTCCCTACTTCTGTAAATCAGGCACTTGCTTTTTGTATGGGAATTCATCTCGTCAAATCTTATCCTTTATTGTGATATGAGATGCCATTTGAACTGAAATTCCAAATTCTATCAAATCAATTTTCTGACATATTTCTAATTCTGGTTTTCGGTTTAGACAAGCGGACCTCCTGGCATTGGATTAAGGCCTCTAAATTCTCCAAACACAGTTTCTGGTTCGGGTTCATATGACCAGCTCATCCAACAATATCAACAACACCAGAGCCAGTCCCAGTTTCGCCTTCAGCAAATGTCCGCCATAAATCAGTCTTTTAGGGATCATGGCATGAAGTCTACGCAAACTGCACAATCTAGTCCAGATCCGTTTGGGTTGCTTGGCTTGTTGAGTGTGATCAGGATGACTGATCCTGGTTTGGTCACTCTTGCTCTTGGAGTTGATCTTACAAGACTCGGGTTAAATTTGAATTCGTCAGAAAATCTTCACAAAACTTTTACCTCTCCGTGGTCGTCTGAGTCTGAAGAACCAGCTAAGGGTGATCCAGAGTTCACTGTGCTGCAATGTTATTATGCTAAAGAACCTCCCACCCTACATGTGAGATGTTCTTTATTGTGCTTTATCATTTCATTTCCCTTATTTTCTTCGTTTAATTTGGGATAACTTAACAACTCTTTGCGTGATGCAGCAAGGTCATTTTGCAAAATTTACTATGGAAACGTTGTTTTATATATTTTACAGGTGCTTTTTGAAAACTGATCTGATTCACTTTTGCATGTGTTTGCTTGTTATTATAACAGCAATAATTTCAAGTTGATCTTTTATTGCAGCATGCCCGAAGATGAAGCACAACTATATGCGGCAAATGAACTGTATGCATTCGATCACGTGCTCCCTTTTGTTCTGTTTTTGGGTGATTTTGTCTTGATTCTTAGGATTACTTAGTTCATGGTTCCTTGGCAAAAATATTTTTAAGGATAAATAGTCATTTTGCTCCATTTGAAATATTCATTCATAGTTATTTCTCTTATTCTTAATTTTGTCAATGCAATAATTACTAACACTAACAAGGTGCGATTGTTATTCTCAGTTACAAAAGAGGCTGGTTTTATCACAAAGAGCATCGGATGTGGTTTTCAAGAGTTCCCAACATGGAGCCTCTTGTCCAAACAAACACATACGAGAGAGGATCTTACCACTGTTTTGATCCTAGCACTTTTGAAATAGTCCAGAGGGTGAGTTTTCGTAAACCTATGTTACTTTTGTGTGGAATAATTTCGTCCCATTTAGGCTGCTTCTCATGGACAAGTTTGTTGCAGGATAATTTCGTTCTTCAGTATGAAATGGTGGAAAAGAGACCGTCTTTGCCACAACATTGAGGAGAGGAGGATGGAAAACCTTTTCAATGTAAATAATCCTTTTGATTTTGGTTTTAATTTGTTAAGATTTCCGCATCAATGATCCTTCAATTATAATCTGATGTAGTCATTCATATTTAGCCTATCACCCAAATCAGTTCTGTACAGAATTATCACAGCGCATAACATTACAGAGTGGTAAGAAGCTTGAATGGTTGATTCAGCAAACAACTATTTTGTTTTGTATGCGCATGGATATGGTTTGTAAGTTTTATAACTAATAATAAATAATACACTAGGTATTCCTTTCTGTCCAGCAAAGCATATTTGTGAGGAATTTCATTTACTCAGCTATCGCTGTATGTATGTTTTTTGGTCGAATTTTCATTGAAATTGGGCACGGCCCAAACCCTGATGGCCAGCTAAAATGACGGTTTTTTTTACCCCCATAATATCACAATATCCCCCCACGAAATATGAAAATCCCAAAATACCTCTCATAATTTTGACTCAATTGGATTTACCTTATAAATAGGTAAATCTGTTTTGAGATTAATCAAAGGCGGATTTACCTAGATTCGATTAATCATAAAAAATCGCATTGGATATACCGATAGAAGGGTAAATCTGTTTTTGAATTTAACAAAGTGGATGTACCCTCACAACAGGTAGATCCGCTTTGTCTCTTTATCAAGTCGGATCTACCTGTTTTGGAGGTACATCGGTTTTGTTAAATTCAAAAGCGGATTTACCCTTTACCAGGGTAAATCCGACTTGTAAAAAAAATTAAAACATTTAATTTGTTTTTTTTGACACATTTAATTTGTTGGATATATATATATATATATATATATATTGATAAATAATTACAAAAATGTGGGTACAATAATAAATACAAGAAATGTCAATCTAAATCGCCGGAATCATGGGCAATTCTACAACGATGGGTGCATCAGTGGGAGGGAGACGGGGCATGACCGGGCAAAGTCTACAACGATGGGTGCATCAGTGGGAGGGAGACGGGGCATGACCGGGCTAAGTCTACAACGGTGGGCACATCTCTAGAACCCACAACTCCCAACCGCTTTAGCTCACTCTTCTACATCCTCGCGTGTAGAAAATATCTACAAAATAGAAAAATAGAAAAATGCTACGTACTTAATTAATTAAATATCTACCAAACTTTGATTAAAAAAATTAGTATGAAAAATATACCCTCTCCGTCCAGAATGCCTCTGTAGTGTCTACCATGAAAGGAACAACCTGCGACTCTGTATGCGGGTCAATATCTGTTTCAAAATTGAACAACAGTTATACAGAAATTAATTTAAAAACAAAAAAACAAATCGGATTTACGTACCCCAAACGTAAATCTGCTTTGTATTTTTCAAAATCGGATATACCCCCATCCAGGTAAATCCGGTTCATTAAAAGACATAATCGGATTTACGTTTGGGGTACGTAAATCCGATTGCGCATCGGATTTAGCTATATCCGTCAGGAAAAAATTTCGCTTTCTATACTGAAATAAATAGTCAAATCGGATTTATCTGTCAGTTTGATACATCCGATTTGACTTATGCATGTGTATTTATTACGTATTTAAAGCTAATCGGATTTACCTTGCATTTAGGTAAATCCGATTACCAGATAAAGTGGTCCCCCACCTAAGAAGAGCTTGGAGGTCTATAACAAGAGAAGAACGAAGGGGATCTCTAGGATTGTGGATCCAATTGCCTACAAGGAGATTTTGAGATGCAAGATCTACAATAACATGAGTCACAACATTTCCTTCCCTCCCTACCCAGGTAACTCCACTTCGATTCAACGTAGCTCTCATTCTACTAATGTCACTGACAATGCCTTTGATTTCCTCTCTAATCAAGTTTCCTCTACATGTTTCAACAAGCACTTGGCAATCACATTCGAAGATAGCAGATGGAGTGTTCACTGCACAGGCGAGAGAAACTGCTTCTCTGAGACCAATAGCTTCAGCCATTAAAGGAGAAGACGCAAAAATGCTCTCTGCTAATGCTGTAAGTACTGTTCCCTTTTCATCTCTGCAAACAACCCCTATAAATCCCTTCCCTGTGCATGGGTCAAACTTTGCATCAGAGTTATAGTCGGCACCTAACCCTCAAACGCCAACCCCCATCGCGAACCGTATATGTAGCTCTCAATTTAAACGGACAATTATGCTTCTTTGACCTGATGACTCTAGAATTATTGCTGAATTTCCTAGCTAACTCTCAAACGCCAACCAAAAATAATTTTATCTCTCGTCCCCCCTTTACCTCCAGCTTTGCAAGATCTAAGGATGATAACGACAATTTTGATGCCTTTCCCAACGTCTCTGACCTAACATACAACATCATCACGTGTTGGAAATAGCTACAAAATAGACACTTGTTAGTTAGTTAGTTAATTATATATGTACATACATTTAAAAAAATGTTTAATTAAAAATACTGCATTCGTAGTGAATGACCCTGGTGTATCTATCGATAACAGAACCAACTGTGACTCTGTATCCATATCTGTTGCATTTTAACATTTTTAAAAATAAGTAAATATAATAAAAATAATTTGAAACAGATTTATCTATTAGATACATAAATCCGTTGCGGTTTTTTTCAAAACGGATTTATGTACATAAAAGGTAAATCTGTTTCACAGAATAAACAATAACGGATTTAATCATTTTAAAGATAAATCCGTTTTCACGTTTTTTGTATACCGGATTTACGTTTTTAGAATGTAATTCCGTTGTGCAAAAAACGGAATAACGGATTTATGTTTACATCTTAAATCCATTTGGTTTTATTAATAAAGATAACATAATTATCTTTTTTGGATATAATTCTGTGGGTTAAAAAAAGTCAACAACGGAATTATATTTTCAAATCATTATTCTGTTAAATTTCGCATTAAATTTCAAATGGAATTACCTGGCTGGTAGGTAAATCCGACAGCTAAAAAAGTGGGACCCACGCAGAGAATTTGACCATAAGCTGAAAAGTGTAATAAATACCAAGAGTATTTTGGGAATAACAGAAATTGTCGGGGTATGAGGGGACATGGTAGGGGTACATAAAATAAATTCCTTAAACAAAAACCAAGCCCAATTAAACAGATTACTACACATAGGCCCCAACGCGTAAACCACTAAGCATAGGTCTGAACCCACAAATTACTTACACAGGCCCAATTAAATAAACATAAGCCCAAATTACTAGACATAGGTCCAATTATTAGGCATAGGCCCAATTAAACTAAAGAGTATTCAAAGGGACCCTGGATAGGATTGATACTATCTACTATCGCACAAACTAAAAAAAGGACCGTAATAAAAAAGGAGAGACAAAATTGGGGTATAACACCTGACATGGCAGTGAGTCTCAGTAGATCAGGCCAAAAATCATCACTGTGTTGGAAAAACAACACTCCCTATGCATGAACAATCTGAAGAGTCTGTCCTTGAAACCAATCCGCAGCCTGAGTAGGATAAAAGGTCGAAAAAACAGCATCAAATGCAATCTGATTCAGTTGTGCTAAAAGAATAATTAGGACTGGACAAATTAGCGAACTCGACCGAAAATCCAGCCCACCCGAACAAGCGAAAATCGATGAACGGGTGTGGGTGGTTATCCCGTTTCACGGGTCAAAAAAATAGGCTAAAATGGTTATTATTGGCCGGGCAACCCATGCATAACCGGGACCACCCACTTTTAATTTGTAAGTGAACTAACAGATGCTCTGACAAAAAAAGCTAACAGATGCTGAGTGGTTTATCGTAACCCATATAAATACTATTTTTCACTTTTCACTAACCCTAAATTCCATTTCATCAAAGAACCGAGAGCAGAGCAGCCGCGATGAAGAACCCTTCAACCATGAAGCTGATCTATTCGTTTTTCCTCCACCACCTGTGTTCGTGAATCCTCTCTCTTCCATTTTGTTGGGAACTGTTTACATGTATCATAGGTAAGGAAAACAACATCTTCTTTGTCTCTCTTTTAATCTCTCTACCTTTACTTCGTTTTTCTTTAACAAATCGAACTATGTACTTTGATTCTTTATTTCGTTCTTTTTCTAAATCTGTTGTTGTTTAGAGTTTTTGACTAACTAATCGCACAATTTTACGAGTCTGCTACCCCCAGTGATTTGAATCGCACGCAAAATTTGAGAATCAGTAGAGTCGTGCGAGTTTCGCTGAATCAGACGCGTTTGCGAATTGAATCGCGAGTTCACTCGTTAAAATCGCAGCAAAATTGTGGGTTTTGAAGACAGTATAAACGGGTCGGAGTGTGGCGCAAAAGCGGGAGTTATGCGGCGAGATCTGCATGGGTTTCGTGGATTTCATCGTTCTGGGTTAAAAATATTATTAGGCCTAGGTTGAAGATAATGGCAAAATGACTGAAACGCCCTTAATGTTTTAAAATATTATTAGGTTTTTTCATTAAGTGTAGTATTGTATTGATGAGAACCCATGAAAATATAAGAACAAAATGAACAATCTCTTTGTATTAAATCAACAATTTTGAGGATCTCTCATAATTGCATAAGATCTGACTACAAAGATGAGGAAAATAGTAAAAAGGCAACAAAGAATTGCCAAGTCCCAAGCCCTAATTCCAATCCCAAAACCAGCCTAAACCCGAAGCTACTGATTCACTCCTATAAGTACCCTTTCTCATAAGCTCTAGGGACTTTACCCTTCTGCCCTTCATTAATAATGTCCTCATCAACACTATTTCACCCTTATGCCCTTCATTAATAATGTCCGCATCAACACCTCTCTCTTCAAAATTCGCCTTGTCCTCAAGGTGAGATGGCAGGAATTCCTTTAATACTTCAGTTCGCCACTCCCTTGGATTCTCGCAAGTGGGATGTTGCTTCCATTTGATTAAGACCTCCACATCTTCTTCAACAACTTGTCTTACCATCACTACTTTTCTTTACTAGTTTGGACATTGGTCTTCTAACATCAACAATAGAGTTCCTTCAAGATCCCAAAGCTTAAAGCATGGTAACTCAGTTAAGCACATTAATGGAAAATAATAATTTCCTCTCGGTTCCCATTGGGTGTGTTCAATTTTCTTTGTATCGAACCACCCCGACGTCAACTGAAAGAGGTCCACAGTTTTCAGCTAAATCAAGGTTCATCTCTGCAAGGGAAGAATTCCTAGTAGGAACAATTTCATGGCTCACTACGAATCCATCCATGGTACTTCTTTGGTTATAAAAATTAGACTCTTGGATATCTTTGAACTCATAGAATCACCATCATGAATTCCTAATTTTATTTCAATTAATATTTTTCTATTATTTTTATCACATAATTAGGATTAGCTACCATTTGCATGTTCATAATAAATTAATTGATCAGCGACCGTACTGCAATTAGTTGGTGGATCTATAGGATAATTGGGGCTATAATTATTGCATGACCAAACCTTAATTTAGTCTTCCAATCATTCAACCTTTTTGTTCTTTATGATTTTCTTGAATTTAAATTCTTGCATGACCAAACAAGGGTTAATTTAGGATAAATAATATTAATCGCGAATGGCCAAACGGGTTAATAGTTTTAGTAAAGGGATTGGTAATTAAATAAAATAAAGGAATTCAGGTAGAAATAAACATAGGAGAATCAAAACTTTGCATTTTAATTCTTGCTATTTATTTATTTTTATTTTAGTTTCTATAAACATCAAATTATTTTTTCGTCTAAATAATAAATAATCTTAACTAGTTTGGTACTTGTTAATTAATCTCTATGGAAACGATAATTTTTTATACTACTTCTGCGAAATAGTACACTTGCTCTAAGTGTGTTTTTAACGCAACATTTCTTCTTTGTCTTTCAATATAGAATATGTCATAGATAGTTACTCCCACAAGAACTTCACCCACATTTACAATATAACTTCCACCATGCATCTTCTTTCAAACAATGGCATGAGAGTGACAAATGGTTTGACAATTTGATTATATCGAACGGGTATAAAGTGAATGAAATCGACAAATGTATTTATTACAAAACCAAAAATGACATTTGCACTATCATTTGTCTCTATGTAGACGACTTGCTCATATTTGGATCTAACATTCATGCTATAAATAAAGTGAAATCACTGTTCACTACAAGAAAAACGCGCATTACCGGCGGATTTTTTCCGGCGGCTTTTTTTCGCCGGTACGTTTCCGGCGGAAATTTGGCATTTCCGGCGGATTTTTTCCGCCGGTAAATTTCCGGTGGAAAAAATTGGTTTTCCGGCGGATTCCTTTTAAAAAAATATTAATTTTTTTTTTAAAAAAAATCCGCCGGTAATGTGCATTACCGGCGGATTTTTCCCCCTGTAATTACCGACGTAAAAATCCGCCCCGACGGATTTTTTATCTTTTTTATTTATTTTTTTAAAAACAAATCCGCCGGAAATGTTCATTACCGGCGGATTTTTCCGCCGGTAATGTGCATTTCCGGAGGATTTTTCAAAAATTATTTTTTTTTTCCCACTCTCCTCATTTCCTATAAATAAAACTTTCTCCTACACTCTTCTCATTCTCTCATTTCACTCTTTATTTCCTTCTCATACTCTCCAATGTCCATAAATTTCTCTACATATCTCTCTTCTATATTTCCTCTTTCTTCTTCCTTCTCATTCAATCTCTTCTGTATTTCCTCTTTCTTCTTCCTTCTCATTCAATCTCTTCTCAAATCTTCTCACATACATACACTTCATTTTTCTCAATCTCTTCTCAAAATCTTCACACATTCATACACTTCATTTTTCTCAAATCTCTTCTCTTCTCTTCTCACATTCATACACTTCATTTTTCTCAAATCTCTTCTCTTCTCTTCTCTTCTCTTCTCAAAATCTTCACACATTCATACACTTCTCAAATTTCAGTCTACGAATTTAAATAATTAAAATAATATTAATTTTTTAAATAAACGAATTTTAAAAACAGAAATAAATTAAATAAGAAATAAATTAAAATAAACGAATTTAAAAATAGAAATAAATTAAAAACAAATTAAATAAAATTAAATAATATTTTTCAAAATAAATATATTACCGGCAGATTTTTTTAATTTACCGGCGGATTTTATTAAATTACCGGCGGAATTTTTAAAAAAAATATTTTAAAAAAATTAATTACCGGCGGATTTTGGGTGATTGCCGGCGGATTAACGGTTACCTGCGGACGAATTACCGGCGGATTTCCGGCGGAAAATATCCGCTGGTAATGTCCAATTTCTGGCGGATTTTGGCCATTACCGACGGATTTTGTCTGCCGAAAATCCCCGTTTTTCTTGTAGTGGTTGTGCAACAACTTTTATATGAAAGACCTCGGAGAAGCAAGTGTAATACTTGGTATTAAGATTACTAGGTCCGAGAAAAGAATTTATTTGGTTCAATCTCGTTATATTGAAAAGATCTTAAAGAAATATAATTATTTTGATTGTAAACCTGCTTGTTCACCATATGATCCGAGTGTCAAACTTTTTAAGAACACCGGTGACAGTGTTAGACAAACGGAATATGCTGGCATCATTGGCAACCTAAGGTATGCCACTGATTGTACTAGACCCGACATTGCCTATGTTGTGGGATTGTTATGCATGTTTACTAGTCGACCTAGTATAGAGCATTGACACGCTATTGAGAGAGTCATGGGATACCTTAAAAGGACCATGAATCTCGGTTTACATTATCAAAAATTTTCAGTTGTACTTGAAGGATACAGTGATGGTAATTGGAATACTCTATCAGATGATTTCAAAGCAACTAGTGGCTATATAATTAGTATAGCTGGCGGTGCTGTCTCATGGAAATCTAAGAAACAGATCATATTGGCTCAGTCCACTATGGAGTCTGAAATGATAGCATTGGCAACCACTAGTGAATAAGCTAGCTGGTTGAGATGCTTACTAGCAGATATTCCTTTATGAGAAAAACCAATGCCAGCTGTGTTGATCCACTACGATAGTACCACGGCTATTGCAAAAATAGAGAATCGTTATTACAACGGTAAAAGACGACAAATATGTCGTAAGCACAATGTTAGAGAGTGTCTCTAAAAAGAGCTGTGAGGGTGGATCATAGGCACTAATCAGAACTTAGTTGATCTTTTGACGAAAGGATCAGCTAGAGAGAAACTACAAAATACATCTCAAAGGATGGGACTACTGCCATTAGAATCACGATGCACACACAATGGTAACCCGACTTAAAAGACTGGAGATACCAAGAATTAGGTTCAATGAGTAATAACAAGTTGTGAAGTGATACGAGATGAACATGCTAGTAGAAGTAAAGAAGCAAGATTCCTGAAGCGATGTAAGGGTGAAGTAATAGAAACTATTAACGAGATCTATACTCTATGTGGAGTGGAGAACCTAGCAACAAGAGTACTTTTGATAGACTCACATTTGTGAATGTGGAAGTGGGGCCGCTTCCTATGGAATCATTGGCAGAATTCCTAGAGCGTTCACTAAACTGGAATAGACGTGCAGAGCCATAAAAGCACGGGCTTATAAGAATACACTCATGGAAAAGGTTGTCTGAGGTTTTAATGTTAGAAATAGAGTTCAAGACTACGAGTCACTCTTGTTGAATCTAAATCTTAATCGCTATGCAAAGGTTCAAGTCGTAATACATCTCTGTTTATGCACAATCTTATGGAGGCGTTTGACGCTACTTCTAAAACTCCTTTTTAAATTCAAGTGGGGGATTGTTGGAACTTTGATGATTGTGTGAATTGAAAAAATCTCACATTGGATAGGATAGACACTTTAAGAGTTCTTATAAGTGAGGAACTCACACAATGGGTTGAGCCCTAAGTGGTACTCAATTTTGTGAATGGGAGAGGATGCACACAAAATGACCACCACGCGCGCGCCACCGCTGTCTGTCCGGCTCCTGGGCTTGGGCTGAGTGGTGTATATTTATATTTTTCGAAAATATTTTTTTATTTTATTTTTTTGTGCGTTGACCCAAACAGTCACTCTGATCTTTGGAAGAAAAAAACAATTTCGAAATAACAATAGTTATAAGACCCGATTATGATTCTCAGAAAGATTCTTTTCGGTGATTTCTCAGAAGCTAGAAAGAACTATCAATAATTATCAAATGCTTAATTTGTAATATTACATCAAAAAAATTCCAGTGAGAAATTCAATCTATTTTTTTTTCCTTTTTGATTGAATAAACATTGTATGTGTATGATTAAACTAAACTAAAGTTGGATCCATTCAGTGCCATCAACAAAGCTAAGTGAAAGAAAAGGTCTAGCTTCCTCATCAGTAAGTTCTCTTGACCATGATACTCTTCCTGCATAGCTTGCTCCAGGTCCTGTGCATTTGTATTGTCCATAGAATACAGTCCTGGTGGAGGTAATATTGGATCCAATAGAATACAAAAAAAAAACATTAGCACAAATATAATCCTGCCTGCCCACATGTGCATGCCAATGTTATAACTAGTTTTTTTATATGAAAAATTTTAAAGAGCGGGGATGATACACGTTTTAACGCAGAGAAAATCTTTGTGCTCTTTGAACACGTGCGAAGAAAATTATATTCACCTCACTTACTAGTGAGGATTTGGAACAGAGATGTGGATATATGGCTAGGGGAATTGACACCTTATATAATAAGGCTAATCTCTTCCTTCTTCTCTTGGCCGCATATTCATATTAAATGGATGAAGGTTTAAGGGTATTAATTTGTGATTTATTTTTGAAGTGTGAAGTGTGAAGTAATTGTCTAGAAAAAGGGCAAGATGACAAACAAAGCATCACAGCCATAATGCACTGACAATTTGTACCATTAAGATATAAGTTGAGTGGTTCACCGCCCCATTGTCCCTCTACTAGTGCAGAAAGCACCTAAAGTATTTCGACACTTTCCAAATTAAAACCAATGTCTGTGTCCATGTCTGTTTTCGTGTCTCGTGGCTGTATCAATGCTTCATAGGTAGTGAGAGCATCATATTTAAAAGTGTGTCGTAAATATAGTCCTGAATGTATCAAAATGACTAACAAAAAAAAAGTTTTTAAAAAAATTTCGATATATTTAGAGACTATATTGAGAGTGCGCAACACAATCCAAGAGTGCATTATGCATGTTGACATGTGTGTCTATAATATGTATATGTGTGAGGATGAGAAAGAAAATACATACATTTCACGGTTAGGATCACCCCAATTATACCATCCTTTAGGAATGATGATATTATCCATATAGGTATAAGCAAAAACCACGCGTGAAAAAGGACCCCAAGCTCTTCCAAGGTATAATGCTCCTGAACCCGTGACCTTACAGTTCACAAATGAGAAACCCGTGTCTTCCAATATACTGTTCCTTCCTTGTGCTGTTAATGCCCCTAAATTATGTGCTATCGCATGCACGTGACATCCCTATATAATAATAATAATAATAATTGATTAATTTCAGAGTTTCATGTTATCTAAATACAATGATTTGTTAAGAAGATCTAACCTCATATAGGGAAAGAGCATTGCCAAATATGAAATCAACAGAACCTTCAATGTAACAATCTTTATAGTAATGTCTACCAAGATGATCATAAAGTGTGTCTTGTGCTCCTAAGAATTTGCAACCTAAGAAAGTTGCTGTGTCTGCTGAAATTCTAAATGCTACTGCTTGTTTTCCAACTGCTCCAGGTGCTGGAACAGGTGTAGTATTCTGCATTCACAATTGAAATCTTACAAACACACTCATTGAAAAGTTTATGTTGAGACTTCAGGTTGAAAACGTATTCGGTGTGTGTTTGGTGTCTGACAGTGACACTTCCATTACCTCTATTTTTCAAATTAAAATCGGTGTTTACGTGTCTGTGTTGTGTATGGTGGTCATGTCCATGTCGGTGCTTTATATTTATAGGTAGAGACTGAGGAGAGGGGATTTGGATCTGGTGCAGTCGAAAATACTACACAGTCATGTATTCAGTGCATCTCTGCCGTCCAATTTTGATTGGACGGGATACATTTTAATTATATATTTTTATGTCTTTTTTTAAAGTTAAAAATATAAACCGTTAGATTAAGATTGGATCGTCCTGCAGATCATCCGAATGCACGACTGCACAAAAATCCCGACTGCACAGGATCTGGATCTGAGGAGAGGAGGGTAGTTGTTTTACATACTTGGAATGTGATGTTCTTGGCAATGAAATAAAGTGAGTTAACTGCAAAAGTTGCTGAACCATAAGTTCCCATTGGATTCCCTTTTGGTCCTATAGTTTGAGCTGTGTCACCCCATTGAACAATGGTTTTATCTGCTCCATCTCCTTCTATGGTTATGAAGGATTTCATTGGTGGAATGTTAACTTTCTCCCTACACATAAACAAAAAAAGACAAAGGTAAATTTTCTTTAGTCAAAGACCAATTCTCTAAGAATTTGAATAGTTGACCTTAGAAGGAAAAAAACACAAGAAGAAACAAAAGTTGTTTATTTATGTAATCTTTGATAAAACTAAAAAAACATAACAACCTCAAATGCAGACAAACATCAAAATCAAGGTTGCAATAATCAAAGTCCTTAATATTGCAGAGAATCACGGTCAAATACAATAATACAGCTAATAGAGCCTCAATTGTGGCCACACTGCACTTAGTAGAGACATCAAAAATCATAATATCGCGACCAGAATTGTCGTGATGGATTTTTATTTAAAAAAATTTGGCCACAAGAAAAAGCAAAGCACAAATAAAGGATAGAAAAACAAAAGGAGAAGAAGTACTTACGTGTAAACACCTGCATGAACCTTGATGACAACTCTAACAAGATTAATGGAAGGAAGAGAATCAATAGCTTCTTGAATTGAAGTAAAATCTCCAGCAGAAGGGTTCTTATCAACATGCAAAGTATAAGAAGCAAATAGCTTATTTTTAGCAGTCTTAAAAACTGTGTGTTTAAGACTACCAACAAAATCAACCCATTTCATGAATTGCAGTTCTGAAAACTGTGTTTTAGATGAATTTGTCCCTGAAGAAAGTCTTGGTCGAATTCCCTTTGTATGACAATGTATTCTAATAGGATTTTGTATAAGAACAAGAAGAAGAATTACTAGTATGTTGAAAATGTAATGTAAGTTTGACATTGTTATTGAGAAAGTATATATAATATGTGAAATGAAAAAATATGAGGAAAGGAATGAATGTTATGGTTTGGTTATATAGTAGTTTGTTTATGGTACTTTTGTTTTGGGTGGAAATTCTGGAAAGTGAAGAAATGACAGAGGTATATATGAGAGGTCACGGGTGATTCTTCTACTCACATCATCCATGTTAGAGAGAGAGAGAGAGAGAGAGAGAGAGAGAGAGAGAGAGAGAGAGAGAGAGAGAGAGAGAGAGAATCTAAACCACAGAACAGGTTACACTTTTTGTGTTGTGTGTATAAAAACATTGTTTCCTAGAAATATTTGGTCATTTTCGTTTTGTTCTCGTTGTTTGTTTTGGTGTTACCCGTGAGTTGCTTACTGTTTGTGTATGATATTGAAAATATTGACTAATTTAAATAATGTAATGGGGTAGGTTATGCTATCTCTTGTAGAGTATAATACTAGTTTGGAAACCTTTTGGCCTATTTATTTATTTACTATGGGGTAGGTTAAATTAGTAATGGGGTAGGTTATGGGGTAGGTTATGCTATCTCTTGTAGAGTATAATACTAGTTTGGAAACCTTTTGGCCTATTTATTTATTTACTATGAAGTTTAATATATAAGAACTTTTTTAGATTAACCGACTCATGTCTCCTATAGGAGGAATCGTGTTCAATGGGTGTTTGGTATCTCAAGTGTGAGAAGTCTCACGTCATTAAGTAATGAATGCTTCTTCCAATTAGAATGTGAAACATACGTACACTTCGATATTTATGGAAAACGGGCTTCTTATTATAAGAGAACAAATCATCCGTTAAAATTTAATAACTATATTTCTAATCATCGTTAATCTTTACTTAGTATTAGAGATAAGTTTGTTAATACTTAATAGAGGACCTCTTTGGTGGGTGATCTGTAAGTACATTTGTAAGTGCTTAGAGTCGTGAGGCCTGCCCTGGCCCCTGGTGAGCCTCTGGAGCCCAACTCACCTAAACTTTTTGTAACAAAAACAAAAGATAAGTTTGTTAATACTTTGTTAGTAGTTAGTTTAGTGTTAGTTATCATTGTTAGTTGTTATTTTCTTCATTTCTATATGAATTTATATGTATAAGTAGGGTTAAGTCAATTAACCAACTATCAATAATTTTTGTTTAATACATTTTTTTTTACTTTTCCCTCATATGATATGAATTCTATCGAGAATTGTAACCCTTAGAAACAACATAAGTTAATGGGACGCATGTGTCAAAACTCTTTTTTGGAGAAAAAGAGATATATAACAAAAATTTATGGAGGTGATAAACCATAGTGGTATTATTCAATATTTTTATACTTAATGGAAGAATAATAGTATGTCACGATGGGTAAATTAATATTTTGTTGAAACCGTCATTATAAACTCAATAATTCAATTAAAAAAATTGATAAACAGTGTTATCCCTGCAAGCTATGGTATGGATAGTGTTTAGTGCATGTATAGTGGTCCTAATGTAAAGTGATGTATAGATAATAACTTGAAGCTAACTTTTCGGCTTATGCATGCTGATGAGTAATAGTATATACCTACCCTTGAATCATGACCGTCCAATATTTTGAACCTCATTAATGTAATTAGGTTCTTGTTTTGCTGGTTAGTTACTATTATGTGGAAGAAGCTGCATTAAGACTAAGTACTATTTGTTCAATCTTCCTTCTCTAATTCAATTCTACAAGTAGTATTTGTAGAACAGATAAGCAATATATATATATATATATATATATATATATATGAAAATAATATTAGAAGTATGCATGCTTCTTCAGAAATTGCATTAGAGGCTTCTTCTAGCTGACACTTGATGGAGAGATAATTGTACTGTTAACATATTGAAACAAAATAAAGTCAAAAACAGCATGCTCACTACAGAACAACACAATTTCTGAAGCACGGGAATCACAATGGACATGGAATATGAAATTCAAAATTGCTTTCATCCTCTGATAAGGGAGTTGTTGAGACACACCAGTAATAAGGGACAAATTGATCTCTCCTCCTCTATTAATCTATCTTCAAACCATTGTTTTAGGGACTTTTCAAATCTTAAACATGTTGAAACTTTCATAGACATAGAGGGACACTTTAAAACTTGTTGAAACTGGTTCTGATAGATGCACTGTTTCTGGTTTTAATACCAATTTGAATACCAATTAAGCTAGTTTCTTACTTTACTTGAGTTGTATCAAATATGCTTCTAGTTAATGGTAGAACTAAAATATGCTTTTAGTTTATGTGTACTTCTTATCTTATCTTATCTTATCTATAAATCATGTGGAGTGTTGATGCTTTAGTGATCGGAATAGTATGTTTTTTGATGCTTTTAGTGTTTGCGAAAAAATCCAAGTATTCAAATATGAAAAATTTGTGCCTCAAAAACCGGTTTGGTGAAAAAAAATATAATTTCGTGACAAAATACATAAAGTGTGATGCTAAGCATTGTGTTTTGAGCTACTTTAGTGTTTGAAAAAAAAATTAACCGTTCAAAATTCAAATACTCAAAGTTCATTCCTCAATATCAATTTTTTTTAACTATTCGAATACGCAGAGTTTGTTCCTCAGTGATCGATTTGGTGAAAAAAATCATATTTCAAAACGAAATGTGTAAAGTACGATGCTAAGTAGTGTTTTTTGATGCTTTGGTGTTCGTGAAAAAATTCAACTATTCAAATGTGCAAAGTTGGTGACTCAATAACCGATTTGGTGAAAAAAATATATATAATTTCGTGGCAAAAAACGTAAAGCGTGATGCTAAGCAGCATGTTTTGGGGGACTTTAGTGTGCGAAAAAAAATTTAACCGTTCAAATACTCAGAGTTTATTCCTCAATAACTGATTTGGTGAAAAAAAAAAATAATTTCGTGACAAATATGTACACTCTCTATTTTAGTTTTAAAGTTTGCAATCGCCTTTTTTATTACATATTTTGTTTAATTGATACTTCAATTTAAACAATATTTTCTCATGTAAGTGTGTTTTTGGATGCTTTAGCAGTGTTTTAAAACTCGGACCGGCGACCGACTCGGTGGAGGTACCGGGTCACTGGGTCAAGGGTCGGACCGAGGGGTCGACAGTTGAACCACATGACCAAAACCGGGACCGCATGACTCGGACCCGGTCTCTATTTCACGAATTTTCAAGACCTATATAATATATAATATAAATTTTGTCCGTGTAAAATTAATAACTATGTTTATTTTATATCTACTAAAATATAAAAATTAATATCTTAATTTATTAATATTTTTAAATTTATTCCGACATAATATTAATCTAATTTAGATCACACAAATTAATATGTACTCAATAAATATGGTGCTTGTTTTTGCTAATAATGCAATAATGGAAAAGAAAAAGATAAAAAAGAGCAAAAGAAACAGATTAAACGACGTCGTTTTGATAAAAAAAATTAAATTCACAACCCGGTCCGGGTCAAACCGGGTCGCCGGTTCACCGGTTTTTGCAAAACCCGGCCGAGTCACACCGGTTTTTACCGGTTTGCTGCATATCCGATCCATACGGTTGACCAGCTCGGTTACCCCCCGGCTCCCGGTTCGACCGGCCGGGCCGAGCCGGTTTTTAAACTATGTGCTTTAGTGATCGCAATAGTATGTTTTTTGATGCTTTAGTGTTTGCAAAAAAATCCAATGATTCAAATATGCAAAATTTGTGCCTCAAAAACCGCTTTGGTGAAAAAATATAATTTTGTGACAAAATACATAGTGTGATGCTAAACAGCGTGTTTTTAGGTACTTTATCATTCAAATGATCAACAAATGAGACTTTTTCATATTGCAATTTTAAAAACAAATTTTAACAACACAAGAATTTCGTATTAACTGAAGTTTTTGCCCCGTGCGAAGCACGGTCCCACGCGCTAGTTATTAGAAAGCTTTGACTTTCCAGATGTTGCAGATAAAGTGCTATCAAATTGCCGGACCAAATGTTTTTGAAGAATAAACACTAATTGCTAATTGCTAATTGCTAATTGCTAATTGCTATCGCCTAAATATGGGTACGTATCTCTCCCAACCAGGATTCGGATCTAGGTTGTTCACCATGTTGTGAGAGTTTAGCTCCTTCTACTAGACCCTATCGCCTAAAGCGTGTGTTTTTTACCTCGAGTACTAAAATGAGTCTCGCGATATTTTTTAGGAAATAAATTATTCCTTTACTCTTAAATTTAACACTAGAGAAAACCAATCATTTCCATTACATTGTAGATATATTGTATTCTATATGCATTATGGCATTATGCAATGCACCAAACGCCTGTGAGGCTCAGGCCGTGAGGCAACGAGTCACATTATTTAAATAAGGATATGGAAAAACAAAACAAATTGAAGACTTGGATGCGAATTTAAAATTTGCAAATTGCATAGTCATGACTCATCATCAATTCACGATAATTGATGGGATTTAGTTAGATCTGGCAAAACGGGCTACCCGGCCCATATCGGGCCGGCCCGCTACGGGTCTGGGTTTTTAAGGGTCGGGTTAAAAAACTCGGGTTGAAATTCGGGCTCACCCTTTATGGTCCAAGTCCGGCCCTATACGGGCTGCGGGCTTTTCGGGCTAGCCCGCATTGTGCGCACTTTTTTGCGACACTATCATGTTTTTGGGTCGATTGTTTTCTGTGAGTAGTGTTTTTGCTGTGGGTTTGGCCTTTTAATGAGATAGAGTGGTCCAAAAAATTAACTATACTTTAAATTAAGATATGTACCCGCATTCTGAGTTATTCCAAGCGTACCGTCTTTGTTTGAGACCTTATATGGAGGTAGCAGATTCTACAGAGGTATTATTATTTCCATGGCCTTAGTGTTTCAAATTTTTACTCTATATATCCACTGCACATTCTGTATTCAACTTTTGACTAAAGTAATTTGTAGGTAACAACTCATATAAGTTTAATATTGAAGACCATTGCTAAGGAGTTGCACCGTAATAAGGAAAGACTTATGGAATCATCGTCGTTGTTAAGCATCATAGATATCTATCTTGAAGTATATTATACAAGGCTAAAGTGCTCCCGGGGTCCCTTATCTTTATTTAAAGTAACGAATTAGTCCTTTATGTTTTTTTTGTCCCAAATAAGTCCTTTATCTTTCAAATTTTTGACACATAAATCATTTTCCGTGAACAGTGCTGATTTATGTGTCAAAAAAAAAAGGATTTATGTGTTAAAAATTTGAAACATAAAGGACTGATTTGGGACAGAAAAGGATTTATGTGTCAAAAAATTAAAACATAAAGGGCTGATTTGGGACAAAAAAAAGATAAAGGACCAAATCGTTACTTTAAATAAAGATAAGGGACCCCGGGAGCACTTTAGCCATTATACAATATACATGCACTTAAGAAATATCAATATATCTACTGTAATCCCAATTTTTTATTCACGGGCTTGCGGGCTACCCATGGCCCGGTCGGGCTAGCCCGACGCGGGCTCGGGCTTTTGAGGACCGGGCTAAAAAGCCCGGATGTAAAAACGGGCTCAATTCCTTCGGCCCAAGCCCTTCCATTTTTCGGGCTAACCCGGCGGGCCCGGCCCATTTTGCCAGCTCTAGATTTAGTATAGGAACAAAAAGATCCTATTTAACTCTCCATATCAAACGGGCTTCATCCCTGGTAGAACTATCCATGAAAATATAGTGGTTGCTCAAGAAATGGACCACACCATGAGAAATATGAAGGGCAGGAAGGGGGGTCTATCTATTAGGGTGGACTTAGCCAAAGCTTACGATAGACTCAAATGGTCGTATATCTTTCTAGTGTTTAAAGAAGTGAGAATACCTGATAAGCTTATTGATCTCATCATGACCTGTATTACAACTGTGCAAACGAATGTCTTGTGGAATGGTAACCGTAATACTTTCTTTAGACCTCAACGGGGTATCAGACAGGGGGATCCTTTATCCCCTTACATTTTTGTGCTTTGCATGGATAAATTGTCTCATATGATTTCTGAAGAAGTAGAGAATGGTAATTGGAAAGTCCTTCAAGCTAGTCGGAATGGACCCTATGTGTCCCACTTAATGTTTGCTGATGATCTTTTACTTTTTGGCCAAGCTTCTATTAATCAAATTAGTTGTATGTGTAACACGCTACAAAAGTTTTGTGACAGCTCTGGTCAACTTGTGAGTGTTGAAAAAACTTCTATCCTTTTTTCAAAAGGAGTTCCAGTGAACACTAGAAGAAATATTGTGTCTCATTCTTACAGAGAAGTTACTGTCTTAGGTAAGTACCTGGGGATTCCTCTTATTGGTAGAACTCCTAAAAGGAATGATTATGCTCACCTTGTTGATATGGTTAAAAATAAGTTATCAAGTTGGAAAGCTTCACAACTTTCATTGGCAGGGCGTATAACTTTGTCTAAGGCTGTTATTGAGGCGCTTCCTCTTTATGCAATGATGACTTCGATGATTCCTAAAACGTGTATTCAAGACATTTAGCTGCTCCAACGAAACTTTATTTGGGGAGATACTAATGATCATCGTCGGTTTCATGCTGTGAGTTGGCCTGTGATTACTCAACCAAATAAGCTTGGAGGTTTGGGAATTCGCAACCTCATGAATGTGAATTCAGCTTGTGTTATGAAACTTGGTTGGTCTCTGAGACAAGGAGATAATAATTTGTGGTGTAAATTTCTGCGTGGGAAGAATGCTATGGGGCTGGGAAATTCATGTTGTTCTCATTGTGGTACTGTGACAGAATCAACTCTGCATGCGCTTCGTGATTGTTCTCGTGCTTTGAATTTGTGGATGGGTTTAGTTAAAGTTGAAGCCCGGCAGTCTTTGTTTGGTGGTAATTTGATGCAATGGCTTCATTTCAATTTGGTGGAAGCTAGTTGGAATAGAGATGGTGTTGAACGGGCATCCTGTTGGGCTGTGGAATGTCATTTACTTTGGAGCTGAAAAAATAAAGAACATGATGTGTCTTATATTCTCCCTTTTAGACCTTGGGTCGTGGTCACTAATTGTGTTAAGGAGTATCATGCTGCGATGGTTGCTTCTAAGTCAGTGCAGGATCGTGTTATGGATCATGTTAATGTTAGGTGGGATCCCCCCCGATGATGATTGGTTGTGTCTTAATTGTGATGGTGTTGTAAAGGCTACTTCTAAGGTTGTTGGTTGTGGTGGTCTAGTGAGAAACTCTAATGGTGATTGGCTTGCCGGTTTCTCTAAACATATTGGCTTCTGTGATCCTTTTGTTGCTAAGTTGTGGGGTGTTTTCATTGGCTTGCAACTTGTTCGCTCTAAGGGATGGGGTAGAGTGGTGGTGCAGATGGATGCCAAGGTGGCTTGTCATATAATCCTTGGTACAGAGAGTGGGCGTATTTCGGGGTGGAGTATTGTTAGAGAGATTCGTAAGCTGCTACAGTTGCCTTGGGAGATCCGTTTTGTTAACATCTTCAGAGAAGCTAATCGTTGTGCTGATGCCTTGGCAAACATTGGGTGTTGTCAATCTGATGATTTGATTTTTTATGAGCAGTGTCCTATTTCTGTAGGACCGTTATTGCTTGCTGATGCTGTAGGGAATTCTATTCCCAGACTTGTTCTTGTTTAGTTTCTATTTTCGTCTTAGGGCTTAGCCCCCCATTTCATACCCAAAAAAAAATCCTATTTAATCCGTAAGGTCTAGCTCAACTGGAAAATGTCGAAATTGTTAGGCCGAACAGCTGGATATCATGTTCCGGATTCGAACATAGGACCTCACAGTTGTGTGCGTGAGTTTCTAGTGGCAATTGCCACTTCGCCTACAAACAAAAAAAAAATCCTACTTAAGACTAATTCACCATTTTATCTCATGAATCATGATCCAGCTAATTTATCTATCTTTAATGTCACAAGTCCAAAAATATCCTTGATTAAGAGTACTTTTGGAATATTGGTTCATTTTTATATGAAACTGAAAAAATTAACTAAAATTAACTAATATTCGTAGGTGAAATCAGGCATTTTTACGTATATTTGAGTCTAAAAGGAGTATATTTTAGGTTGAGATGTCAATATTATTTTGATCTGAGTGAAACTGAGTTCATATCTTTTAAGTAACGTCTCTGAGTTCAAGTCATGAAGATTAAAAAAACGTGGTTGAAATTGAAGACCATTAAGGGTGACCAACAAAGATCCCATTTGAAACTTAAAGAAAATGTTTCTTAGGCGCCGAATGTTATTATATACCTTGAGAGAGAAAGAAATAGAAGAAAGAGGAGTGATAGATGTTATAAGTAGGTGATGAGATAAGAAGAATGAGATAAAAGAATAAAAGAAAAGTTAGATATGTATTGATTTTTGTGAGATGTTCAACAATTGTACTCAAAGATTAATCATCTTCTAAAGTAGTGAATAAGTACTTCTTACCTATCACATCACATGTTAACAAAAAAAACTAAAATGTTGTCTGAGTGGTGTAGCTCAGTTGGTTGGAGCTAGAGACATCTTTCGGTTGCTCCTGGGGTCGAACTCGATATGCGACACTCTCATTCCCCATTTCTTCTATATGTGGTCATTGTGTCAGTCTCTTGAACAAAAAAAACAAAAATGTTAGACCTTTAATTATAATTATAAGTACTCTTTGTGGTTTATTTTATAAACAAAAAAAAAGTTTTTTAGGTTCATTCAATTACATATATATGATTTTTTTTTGAAGCAATTACATATATGATATAAACGAAAAAAAATTTAGGTTCATTGAATAACTGATGTATCTGGTAGACCAAATATATCACCACATACATCAGTTATTCAATGAATCTAAAAAACTACTCACTCTAGACTTATTTATAATCAAAAAACACTTTTTAGGTTCATTGAATAACTGATGTATCTGAACTATATTATAGTTCATATGCATCAATTATTCAATGAACCTAAAAAGTGTTTTTTTTGTTTATAAATAGGTTCCGAGTAGTATTTTTCTCTTATAAATGAAACCGGATTTGGGTAGTATATAAATGCCAAATACATTAGGACAAACAATCCCTCTCTCTCTCTCTCACTCGAAGAGGCCACACAAAGGACACTATAGAAGACAAGAAACCTGTCCAAGATAAAGCACCTCAAACCTCAAATAAGCAAAAGAAAGGAGAAAAAAACACTATCCCCACCAAGTAAGTAGTAGAGTCTGTTTATTTCCTCTTGAAGTCTCAACCTATGCAATGATCAAAACAGGAACTATAACCTTATTAACCATAGCAACCTCGTACTTGTTACTTCTCTTCACCCCAACAAACAAATCAACCTACCATTCTCTCTTCATATCAAATTCTTTCTCAAACAATGTTTCCATATCCAACAACCTTAAAATTCTCACAAAAAGACCTCACATAGCAGGTTCAAAAGCCAACAATGAAGCTGCAACTTATGTTATCTCAATCTTAACCTCATCAAACATACTATCCCATATAACATCCTATAATGTTTCCTTAACATACCCTTTATCTCGTTCCTTAATTCTTACAAACCCATCATCAGAATCTGAATCTCCAACTATCTTCACTCTAAACCAAGAAATCTATGAGAATGATCCTTATGCTGATGTGGCAAATGAAATTGTCCCTACATTTCATGCTTATGCAAAATCAGGCACTGCTATTGGTCCTATAGTTTATGTTAACTATGGAAGAGTGGAAGATTATTTAACACTTCAAAAAATGGGAATCAATGTTTCAGGAAGTGTTGTATTAGCAAGACATGGGAAAATATATAGAGGAGATTTAGTGAAAAATGGATATGATGTTGGTGCTATTGGTGTGGTTATATATTCAGATAAGAAGGATTATGGTGGTAATGGGAAGGAAAAGTGGTTTCCTAATGAGAAATGGTTGCCACCAAGTGGGGTCCAGGTAGGGACAGTTTATAATGGGCTAGGTGATCCTACTACTCCTGGTTGGGCTAGTAATGGTGAGTGTGAGAGATTGTTGAAAGATGAAGTGGAGAAAAAAGGTGATGTTACTCTTATACCTTCATTGCCTGTGAGTGGAGAAGATGGTGAGAAGATATTGAGGTCAATTGGTGGTCCTTTTGCTGAGGATGATTGGCAAGGAAGTGAAGATGTTTTTACTTATAGAGTTGGACCTGGACCTGGAATTCTTAACCTCAGTTACACGGTATCTTATCTTATCTTATCTTATCTTATCTTATCTATCGGTTATGATCTTGTTAGGTGAATTTTTTGGATATTGGTTTTCAGGGGCAAGAGGTTATAACCACAATTGAAAATGTTATTGGTGTGATTGAAGGAGCAGAAGAACCTGACAGGTATGCAATAATTCCTCTCTTATCATTTGCATTGAAATGTGATGCTGCTTAAGATTGAGAGCTTCAGAAAATTGAGTCTGTTTTATTGAACTTTTATTTAGTCACTGTTGGAAATGCTTGTAGATTTGTCATCCTAGGTAACCATAGGGATGCATGGACATTTGGAGCAGTTGATCCCAATAGTGGCACTGCAGCACTACTTGAGGTAACAAGTTCGTGTTTAGATAAACATCTTAATTAAGCGCTTAGAGCAAAAGAGCTTATTATATAAGTGCTTATGTATAAGCGTAAGATATTTCTATAATAAATGATAAAATAAGGTTAGACGGTTTTCATATAAGCTATAAGCTATCCAAGAAAGCTTATAGAAATAAGCTGAAAACAACTAATAGACATGTCATAAACTGTTTCCATAAGCTCTGTCAAATAGTTTCACATGTGCCTATAGCAACAGATAAGCACAAATAAGCCAATCCAAACTGACGGCAAAACTATTTAGAAAAAAATGAACACAATGACATAATTTACATGTCTCCTGAAAATTCAGGTGGCTCAAAGACTAGGGAAGCTTAAGGAAAGAGGGTGGAAACCAAGAAGAACAATCATCTTATGCAATTGGGATGCTGAGGAATATGGCCTTGTAGTTTTCTTTCTCCCTCTTCTCTTTTTCTTGCACACAAAGATACATGCCACATGAAAATTTAACATTTTCATTCCTTACAGATAGGATCAACTGAATGGGTAGAAGAGAACAAAGAAATTCTTACTTCAAGAGCTGTTGCTTACTTGAATGTTGACTCTGCAGTTGGTGGACCAGGGTTCCATGCAAGCGCTACTCCACAACTTGAGGAATTGATCAAAAAAGTAACTCAGAAAGTATTACAAAAGTTAAATTAAAAATAACTAGGATAAGCTCTTTTGTACATATAACATGGTGTCACAAAACTATAGTTTTATTTTTTAATTTGTAGGTAAAAGACCCAGATAACTCATCACAGACCATTTATGATTCTTGGACTAGTTCTGGTAGTTCTCCTCAGGTGAGCATTTTGCTGTTGTTTACATCTTTATATTACTTTTCCTTTATTTTCAACAAATTAGTCAGTGATAATTGGGATTAAACTTTAGAATAGCTTAATAATGCCGACAACACCGACACCGACATGGATATGTACAATAGTAATTTGAGAAAATAGAAGTGATTGAAGTGTCAATGTCGATGTCCAACATTAAACATGTCGGATGCCGGACACATTTTATGAAGTGTCCGTGCTACGTAGGTATAATGTGAATATCTATTGTTGAATTTGTGATTGTCTCTGTGTGTCTACAATAAAGCACACTCATATCTATTTATAATGTAAAAAAGAAATCAATTACAATTAAGGCTAAATAATCCTAATTGATACTTATAAAACCTAATTGAAACTAATCAAATCTAATAGAAATGGCAAATCATAATTGATATATCTTACAAACAATTTCTTTTGAAGTTTGGAAGACTAGGAGGTGGAGGGTCAGATTATGCACCTTTTGTACAGCATGTGGGAATTCCAGCAGCTGACTTAGCCTTTGGAAGAGGTAAAAGACAAATTTCATTATTTTAATCATAGATGATTATACATTAATAATCTCATTTCTGCTATACATGTCATTGTTCTAGGATACCCAGTATATCACTCATTGTATGATGATTTCCTCTGGATGAAAAAATTCGGAGATCCTACGTTTCAAAGGCATGTTGCAGGTTAGTCACACAAATTTCTTTTACACTTTCTATCATAATAATATCAGAAGTAAATTCTCTAGTTTTATTATATCTTCATCAGTGTATTAAAATATTCTTAGCATAGTCAATAATTGCCTATGTTCATGAAAACAGCGGCAAGTGTTTGGGGGCTAGTAGCACTTTGGCTAGCAGATGAGGAGTTATTACCTTTTGATTATCTATCTTACGCTAAGGAGCTACAGGTTTGCCTATCATATACATTGTAGTTGCACAGAGACAATATTCTCACTAAATTTCAAAGCATGAAAGATAAGATTTCAAATATTTAAATTGCAGCTTAGTGTGGAGAAACTAGAAAATGAGATTTCAAATGAAGATATAAATTTGTCTCCTATATTTACATCCATCAGGGAACTTGAGAAAGCAGCAATCAAGATAAATAACCAGAGAAAGGTATGTATGTATGTATGTATGTCTTGAGTATTGTTAGACCTGACCATAATTATTAAATAACCATTAGCATTTAGCACAATGCTTTCTTCTAGTTTTTTTTTATGGAGGAGAAGTTGGAAGAAAAAGTTTTATTCACATGTGAGAACAGATGCTCCTCTGGAGCATGGGTACTTCAAAATTAGAGTCGTACTCGTACCCGTGCCCGGTACTGGTACTCGTTGGGTACTCACGGGTACTTATCAACATGTATTTGTGGTCCAATATCAGACTTTTCATTCATTGTTTAATCATATTGAAATTTTTCCTATTACATTGTATATTATTTCCCTATTTTATGTTATATAAATAACTTTTTCTTATATTTCATTGTATATTTTTGATATATGTTTCTCTTATTTGTGGTTTCGATCTTTTAGTTATGTTTATATCAAATTTACACGACGTACCTGTACCTTGATTTTTTGAAAAACCACGTATCGCGTACCGGTACTCGCACCCGGTATTGTACCCGTACCCATGCAACATAGATGCTCTCAAATTGAATTGTGATTCTGCAGGAAATAGAAGGAAGCAAAGGTTGGACAACATGGAAGATGGACTCCTTGAAAGTGAGAGAGCTGAATGATAGACTGATGATGGCTGAGCGTGCATTCACTGACAGAGATGGCCTTTCCGGAATGTCGTGGTATAAGCATTTGGTAAGTAATTTTTTTGTCCTTAGTACAAATGGTCGGGGTGGAATGATTGGGAGGAGGAAAGTGAAGCGTATTAGTTTGAACTTTGCTCTCAGCGTCCTCATAGCACTTATGTGGGTTTTATCACTAGGCTAAGTATTTGATAAGTATTTATTCAATAAGGGGGACATTTTCAGAACATTATCATAACCAAAAATTATGCTAATTGCTATGTAAAGATTAATGGAGGTAACTCTAGCCAGAGTTATAAATATGTTTTGACTAAATTATGGGTGCTTACTAAAGATAAATCTTCCCCTTTTTTCAGATCTATGGACCATCTAAACACAATGACTATGGCTCCCAATCATTCCCTGGAGTTGATGATGCTGTAAAAATGGCCAAAAATCTACAAACTCCAGAATCATGGCATCGTGTACAACACGAAGTTTGGAGAGTCTCAAGAGTCATTAGACATGTCTCGTTAGTTCTCTCGGGTCAATTAACATGAACATTCATTCGCTTGTACATTTTCCATTGACGATAACTTACATCTCCATAATAATACCTTAATCATTCAACCTCAAAGAAGCTATTTAGGGTTTTCCCCCCTTAGATTTGGATGATTAGTTGCAAGGTTATTTATCTTATGGATTGTACAAGGCCTTCACTCTTTTGTAATGAGATGCCGACATGTGAATCTCTTTTTTTTTGTTACCGTGTTATTGGTGCACGGTATATATGTCTTTGGCCACATATAATCGGATTTGACGGTCTGTGTGGTTCTCTCCTCCCAACAGAGTTTTTGTCACATCAAATTTTTGAACCGACATGTGAATCTCTGATCCAAATTGGAATTTTTTTTCATCATATTTGCAAATATTACGAATTTGAATATCAACCTCGACACTTAACGCACCTATTTTCCCATTGGCAATGCATTTTCGCTTATGTTATCAAAACATCTCTTGTGGAAAAGCAAAACTGGAGATAGCACTAAAATAGCGGAGGCCTTTGAAAGGAATCAATTTTCACGTGTCAAGAACACAAGTTCATTAAATATATTACAGCTGTTTATGATAAATTTTGAAAAACATGTTGACAACATTATTAATAGAGAAATTTCATATATTGTAATTTGAATCCCAATTTTTGAGTACGAGGAATACTGTCTTATGCCACTTTTGCTTGTCACTTGACTTGGGAAGCAGTAACAAACACTTGCCTGCAGCTGAAAACAGATCTTAACAGACATATAATCAAAGATAAGAAAGCAATTTAACCTTGTTTTCAATAATCTTTTATGAAACGATTAATGGTAATTAATCAATTGACGCCACAACCCTTGAACATCTTCAGAAACTGCTCCTTACCCTCGAGATATCCCTCGTATAATTGTTGCGTTTTAAAATCACCGGGCCAGCCAAGACACTTCTAAAAAACCCCAAAATAACTTTTCCAGGATAATGGGAGTGCATTTAGATTATATAGAATGTGTTAAAATGAAATCTGCTTGTTAAATAAAACACCAAGCATAGATGTACTGAAAAGATAATCCTACCAACTACTGGCACCATTAAAACTTGAAGCTTATCAAATATATTCCTATTCATTGTTAATAATACCTGCTGTACAGATCAAGTGTAGACCAAAAATTGGGGGAGGGGAGTTCAATTTGATGGGTTATCTCCTACAACTTACTTTATGTACAGTTTTAACTACCAGGAATTGCTAATTATGTACAACAATGCCAAGATGAACTTTATTATCTTACTTCCAAACCTTGATGGCCCCATCTCTACCACTTGAGAGTAAAAGTCTCTGGTTTAACTTAACTGAAGCCAAAGAAACAACAGAATCACGATGGCAACCGGCAGAATCAGTGGCAGCAGCTGCAAGAATTGCCTTTGCTGTAAGCTTGGTTGTAAGAGGACGTCTTTTTGTCTCCTGTTTACAAGAGTAGAAGGTGAAATTTACGCTGCATATATTTTAAACACGATGGAAATTAAAGGAAATGCAAGCAATATCCAACAGCATTTAGATGGCACAATAAATTTATATAAAACAATGACTGGGATAACAGGAAATTTGGCCAGTGGAAAAAAAAAACACAGAATAAATTGGAGTAAGTGCAAATTTATGTAGGCCATGCTTTAATATGCCATTGTATAAAACATCGAATCCCTCTCACACCTCCTTTATTCCCCATCAGTATTCTCTCCGTTTCTGTAGTAACTAGAAAACTGGGATGGATGACTGACAAATATTCGTAAAAGAAAAAATAAAGGCATCCATGTAAACTAAGTATTTTAACAAATACTCATTATTCGTGATAGCTGGGTATCTCTAATTTATTGAGATAGGGAATAAAGGGGGTATCTCTCTAATTCATATGGGGGCAGGCAATGGGGGCGCCTCTCCTTCCACTAGTGGTGACTTGCAGTTGCAGGAATTGTTTGAGCCAATGAGTACCCAATTTTGTGTTCCACTAATATATAAGAACATAATCCCAATAAAAAAATTATGGCCCAAAATTTCATGAAGAATGGGCTAACTCTACACATAAAGTGGTTTGATAATTCAACAAATATAACAATTAACAAACGAAATATAAAACATAAATATATCGTAAATAAATGTTATAATATATATTTTGTTTGAAACTTATAATATTGCTCTTTAGGTCATTTTTTGATTAAAAAAAAATTAGGCGAAAACATATTATTAAACGGAGGAGGGGGCTTGTATTGAACGCACTCATGATAGGGGCGAGTGGTATTGTACGGACGACAACACTTCACAAAATATTTATTATTTTAAAAAAAATCCGCCCGCTCTAATAAATTCTTGGATCCATCCCTGATTGAAACAGAAGTAACTGACAACAATAGGAAGGTACTGTTGAGCTGAACTGAACCAAAAGGAAGCATAAAATACCTGTACAACTTGCACTCCAAAACTCGATTTTGTTTCGTAAAAATCATCTGTTCCGACTCCTTTTAAGTTTGGTCCACAAATGCAGTAACTTCTATCAGGACTGCAAAAAAACTCAGGTACATAAAGAAATTCAATTAGACCATTTTCACAATAGGAAAAACAAATAAACAAGATTAAAGTTCAACACAAAACCTGTAATGATCCCATCGACGTATCTTTAAATCAGTGCCCCCAGTCAATACATCACCCCCTGGTAAGGAAAGTAATGTACGAATACCAGGAAGACGAGGAGGAGGTTCATTTAGCTCATCAACTCTGTACTTGCGATTAACATTTCGTCTTGGATCTGATTGAGATGCTGGCTTACTTGAAGGTTTGGCCAAAGCCCAGGGCATATCAGACATTTCTGCATCGCTTTCATAATTGGCTGTCCTTAGTACCTGTGAGGGGATTTTTTTAATTGTACAATACAATAATTAATCAGTGTTATAAATATGAAACATCAATATATTTTATGTGATTCAACATAGTGATAAGCAAATATTCAAAGAGGTTCATATCATAAGCATCATGAAACCAGCAAATGATAAATTATGCAACGCTCCAAGTACTTGCAATGAAAACAAAAGGTAGAAAACCATGTATTATCTATGAATAATTTTAAAAATTAAAAAAAAAATACCTGGTGGCAGCTAGCATTCTCTGCATTCCAAAGAGAAACCTCATTGCACCCCGCAGCCACATAAACAAGGGGCCTAGTAGTTGAAGACTGAGAAGCATTTGGAGGAGGAAGAAACAGACAAATCTTTTCTATAGGACAAGCAAGAGAATACTTCCAAGAGTTCACAGGTACGAGAAACCTCAGATCCCAAAGTGTAATAACTCCCCGGGATGACCCTGATACAAACCAATTGCCACAAGCCCCTGATGCCATAGACAAGGCATAGCCCTCCTCAGGAGCAGCTTTTAGGGTCAAGGTATTGGAATTTGACCTAGTATCCCATAGATGAATGCCACAATTCTGGGTGCTATACATAATGGTATAATTATCTAGAGGACAATTATAAAGGCCAAGTATGGCACCTTCCTTGATATCCTTCTTTGTGATATCAGCAATACCAGAATACTTCTCAACAACATTTCCTAGACCTCTAGAGATATGATCAACAGAAAACATATGAATAAATCCATCAGATGCTCCAACTATCACTTGTGCTGAACCTGGAAGCATTGCTACACATAAGGCACGGCTTCCTTCCAAGTGATACGTCAGCTTTGACCTGAATGAAATGTCTTTTTCCAGCTTTCTGGAATCCCAAATTTTGACTGTAGAGTCATCAGATGCACTCACAAAAAAGCTGTGATCAGAAGAAACCGCTATGTCACTGACAGCTGAACGGTGCTCCTGGAGGTGTGCAACCAACACCCCACGGGGCCTCCAACCCGAATCAGGAATGGATGTTCGGGCAAAAGATGGAATTCCCGAAGTATCAGTTTGGACAGTTGCATCTTCTAGTGAAATTGAGGCACCTTTATTATTAGAAGATAATCCCACATCTTGAAACGTGCTATTGACATAAGATGTCTCATTTTCCCTAGCATCCGGTTCGTGTACAACTCGGTGGAACTGCTTAGAACCATTGTTAATACTAAAAGAACCTGAAAAAAGCTTTGGTGCTGGAACTGAACTAGCCAAATTAAAGGACTTACTGAGTGGATTAACCCAAGGCATTGCAGATGAACTAACACCCAGAGAATTCATTTGTAATGGAGAATCAGATGCTGCAGGAGCTATTCCCATTCCTCTCCTATCCACACTGAAGGAGTATAAAGGTATCCCTTCTGATGGCTTTTCATATGTCAAACTGTTTACACCACTAAAAGTCGGTGACATAAATCCTGAAAACTGTAACTTCTCCAAACATTGGGGATCACGATGTCCCACCATATTGCTATCATTATGCATAAAGGCTCCCATATCTCTCAATTTTGCCTCAGCTTTGTCACAATCAGTTAGTCCTGGCTGTTGGAAGGAAGCACCAACAGCTTGTTGAATCCCAGGACCTTGTTGCTTGTCAGACCAGTTCTTTAATGAGTCCAACTCATCGATTCCTTTCTTTAGTAAATCCATTTCCCATATTTTAGACTGTGATGAACTATACCATATCTTTCTCTGTCTTTCTAACATGTCTGAACTCCTAGAGTTCTCCAAGACTTCATAGAAAACCTGTCTTGAGACAGGGGGTTTCAAACATGACAAAAGAGCTTTCTCTGAAGCAAGAGACACGGGTTGTCTACGAAGGAAAGGACGTATGACAGGAGCAAGGAAAACATAAGAATCTACTGCACCCAGGCTTTCACTGCTAGCAGCAATGAAAGAGACAGCTGATCTTCGTACCCATTCACTAGGATAACACAATAAAGGAAAGGCCCGGTCAATCATTTGAAGCAATATCCTCTTACGGAAGAACCCATTTTTGCATAAAATAGCCAAACATTCTAAGGCTCTAACAATGACAGCTTCTGTCATGTCACTTAAAGCTTGCTCAATGTAAGGCAATAGATATTCTTCTACACTTCTTTGGCCCACAAAAAAACAGACATAAACAATCTTTTCATAGAATACTGTCCTTAGTTGCTCATCTCGGTCATTTAAGAAGGCAGGAAGGATAGGTAAGAGAGTGTCATTACTCTGCCTCACACCAAAGAAGCAGCAAAGTTTACCAATGTCCTGAAGAAGTGCTCTCCTAATATTTGGTGTTTGCTTTGGACCCATAACAAGTTCTTGAACAACCTCTGCAATTGATTTCCTCAGCTGCAGCAGCTGGACATCACTATTTATCCTCTTTATTCTCCCAGAGGTCTGAGTGGATGATGTCAATGGCTTCTGTAGCGAACTCAACTCATCAAGGACGCCTGCCTCACTCAAGCTTATGGAGTGTATCAAGAATCCATAGGCAGTGAGAGCCAGCTTAGCTATGTTGCTGGCATAGCAAATCCTCACACTTTCCTCTGGATCGTCAGGAAGCATAGAAAGCATAGGAAGGATATACTCGGGAAATATCTTTGCATCACTAGGAGGAAATTCTCGTACCAAGGGCAAAATGTCACACAATGTCTCCAAAGCAGCGCAACGCACAATTGCTGCTGGATCAGAGAGCATTGCAATCACATATGGGATAACACGCTGCAAACGGTCTTCATCATCAATATATAGGGCAGAAGCCTTCAACAAGAGTACGGCTGCCCTCCTCAGGTGAGGCAACTTGACATTGCGTATGCAGGAGCAGAGCAAAGAAGTTATCAAAACCATGCCTTCACATCTCATGCCATCCTTTGGTAATGGTAGAAAAGGTGTCCCAAATGTATCTGACTGATTATCATACTCAGACAACAACGAATTTAAATCATTCATAGTAATACTTTTCAAAAAGGGATGATAATTTCCTCGAAATGCATTGGAGATAGTTTGAAGCAGCTCACCAGGAGTCTGCAAATTTTTTAGATTTTCGGGGAAGGTAGAATTTTGTGCATTTCCTACTACATGCTGGGGACCAGATGGATTATTATTCTTTTTAGGATCCCTCAGTAGGCTATTAATATCACCAATAAGTTCATACCGATCGTGAACTAAGCCTTTGCCTATGTCCTCTCTTTTCATTAGTGAATCCTTCATGAAACTCACACTTTCTTTAGCAACCATCTCTTCCAAAAGTTCTCCAGAAGTAACACCTGCACCATCAGATGACTGCTTGTTCATCATTTGTTTAAGTATCTCGTGGAAAGCACTCTGGCATAGTAAAACCTGGATGGATTGTTTGCACAGCACCAAGGTAAAGTAAGTTGTAGAAAATATTAAATAATCGATAGACAGAAAAACATTTCAGTAAAGCCATATACCCTCATGTCAGAATGGAGAGGAATCCAGCAACGGTAAAAATCATGCAGAAATGGTGAAAAATAGGTAGGGAATACAACTGCAGCATACTCCTTTAGATATCGCTCAGCAGAAAATCGAGACTCTGGTTCTAACTGAATCATGTGCTGAATCATCTTACGGATTCCAATATCTGGTATCTGCACCAATAGATAATACAATCTTTAAGATATTAAAAACTGAGCCGTGAGTATGACCATAGTTACTCCCCTAATGATGAGACCATGGGAGGAACAAACAAGACACGGACACAGAAATAGAGTACTTTTTCAAGATGTTGAGTTGGATCATATTGCCCTCTGCGGTAAGCAAGTAGTTGAGACAGTTCAAATAGTGGTTGCCCCTCAAGGAAAAGTTCAGCAATTACACACCTGAGGAAGTAAAATGATATTTGAACCTTAGAAATGTAGGAATACAAAAAATGACAAGAAAACGATTATTAAAAATGGTACATTTATAATACAACCACGTTTGTTGTTGTTTCAACAAAAAAAAACTAGAGATTTCAGGTTCGACGCAATACAAAAATCAACTCAACAGTGAATTAAACATCACCACTACCTAAACATAATTACAGTAATATAATGTCCTGTAGATCATATAAACAACTCTTTTTTTACATTGTTAAGTCGGTTAATTATATTTCATGCACATAGGTATTCTAGGTTTAAGCATTAAACATGGCTGAAAAACTAAAACAGTTACAGCAAGATTAAGATTCTAGCAGAAAGAATCCTCACCCGACAGCAAATATATCCATAGATGGCTTTAGGGGAGTGTCCTGTGCCACCTGCGTTCCCCCTCCATGTTCATAAAATCTCTGACAAGCCACATCCACAAAAAAAAATGAAAGAAAGAAAAGAAAGAAGTAGAGAGTTAATTAGAAATATAATCATTATGTTCAGTAAGAACATGTAGTGTCCAGCAAGAAAACAATGTAAGTAGTAGCACATTATAAGAATTAATATTTTGCCTCACTAACTGCATTTTTTAATCTTAAACAAATAAAAAAGAAAAACCCCCATATGGCAGTTGTTTAATAAAAGTTCAAAACCGATGCATATACCAAAACAAAAAATCTAGAACGTGGCTCTCGAATAAGACGACATATTTTTGTTCACCTCAGTTTCCATAGCACATATCACCTATATATAAACCTGTGTAAGCAAATATTGATAACCAATAGAGAATAGAGTCTTAGATTATCAAATCATCAAGGCATTTGGCTTAATTCAAAATTTAATCAAGCCTCTAAACAGGGATTAGCCGGTAGGCATTCCATTTGCATCTATGCACTAAAATTTACATCAATTAAGAAAATGGTAAAGAGAAAACCCAGCAAACAGCAATATCATATGTGATAGGTTCGCAATACAACAAGTAGGATCCAACTTTTAATTACGTAATAGCACAGTAGCGTCTTGATGGAGCCAGCTAAAGGAAATAAGACAGACAATAAAAATAACCAAATAGATATAGAAGGAAAAGCATCCAACCTCAGGTGCGAGATAACAGAGTCTTCTTCCACCAGTATCAAAGAAAAAAGAGAAATCGGACGGGTCATCATATGGAATGTAAGTGGGTTTGAAAGACGCAAAGTCAGCAAGGTAAAGCCAATTTGAGGATGTAATAAGCACGTTCTCACACTTGATATCACCTAACAAACAAATGCAAATTTACACAAACATCAATGTAGTAATGCCAATCAACCCATGAAAAGAGAAATACCATTAGTAGCTAATAGATCCTTTTTCACACCACTCTCTTTTCTCTAGTTGTGTAAGTATTCGAAAGCTCAAGTTTCAATCATATCAAAACTTACCATGGCACACTCCCTTCTCGTGGCTTTGTTTTACAGCTAAAAGCAACTGTGCATTACCCCAAACCAAAGAAAAAAGTCAACAAAAATGTAAAACTTTCATATACTAAAAAATCCATGGAAGCAGTGTTTTAAAAACCGAACCAACCGAACGGTTCAACCGGTTAACCCATGAATCAACGCTGACTACAGTTCGGTTATTTCAACGGTTCGACCGCGGTTTCGTTTCGGTTCGAGCAGTTGAAAGCGGTTGAATCATGACCGGGTCGATTTTCAAAACATTGCATGGAAGTGGATGAGAAAATTAGACCTGAAAAGCCAACCATCTCTTCTCAACGAAACTAAGAAAAGGTCGAGTGCTTAATCGATCATGCAAGTTATGGAAGAAATATTGCCTCAATAGATACGCTGCTTTATCTGTTTCTTGCCAAAACTGCAACATACACCACACACACTGCCACGTGAGCAATCTAAACTAGAAGAAGAAGCTCGTCTCAGTAGCCAAACATAGTAATTATAACTCCCTCAAACTACAAAACACTTTTGTTCACACTTAACGCTACTAAATTCAAATTGACTCGGAATTTAGCAAGGAAACACAGCGCAGCAACAATTTCAACTTAAAAATCAAAATCAAATTCAAAACAGCTTCAGTAACAAATACAGTATCAAAATTCCTCAAACTACAAATCAAAGTCTCATTCAAATTTCGAGCCATTAAAATAAAATTGACTAAGCATTCAGCATGTAAACAAAGCGCAACAACAATTTTCAATTTCGCATTCAAAAGTGGTTCAGATTGAAGGAGGAAACTGGAACCTGAAAGGGCCAAACGTGAGGATGCTCAATAGCGCTGAAAATATCCTTGATCTGAGAAAGACGACGCTCGTACTCCGAGAGATCGATGAAATCTCCGCGTTTGAAATAAACCTTAACGAGAACCAAACCTTCGTCGTGTTTGCACTGAATCGACTTGAAGAAACGGCCGCGCCCTAAAACCTCTTTCAGAACCAAATTATACGTCGACGGTAACTCGTGAAGATAATACTCCGACGCTGAAACTTGCGTCGTTCGCGCGATTTTGTTCCCCATCGATTAATCGAGCAACCGCTTTCTTCCGCTAATGCTAGTTATAAGTTCTGATTAAACTAACTTTCCATTTTTGCTTTTGCGTTTAGCGTTTTGCGAATTTTGGCTTCTGCGGTTCCTGAATAAGTACGTTTCGGAGTCGGGGTTTTTGTTTTGGAGCTCGAAAGTTTAACTGAAATTAAACTCTTTCGGTCGCTTTCTCAGCTTCAGCTGATAATATTGCGTGCGGTACTACTAGCTCAGCGTTCGTTCATTCGACGTATTTGCAGTGCAAATTTGCAATTTGCAGTTAATTCCTTGAAAAAGTCAAAAAATATTTGAGTAAAGGCCCAAATTGGTCCTTGACAAATTTTTTGTGGGATGAATACGTTCCTCACAATTTTTTTGGGACACATTGGTCCCTGACAATTTCAAAATGGGACACGTTAGTCCTCCATCCATTTTGACGTCTTCAACTGTTCCAACGTCGCATACGTGGCACGTTAAGTGCCACGTGTCACGTTAAGTGCTTATTTTGGGACAAATAAGTCCCTGGTTTACAAATGTTAAAATAGCCCATATTAGTCCCTGAAGTGGTTTTTGGTATTCAAAACCAGTTTCCACCATTTTCATGCTGTTTCTCAGAGACAGAGAGAGAAAGCGCAGAAAGAAGAAGAAGAAGAAGAAGAAGAACCAGTGTTCGCCGTAGAAGAAGAAGGTAGTTTTGTTGACTATTTTTCGTTTTGATTCATGATTCGTGTGTGATTTTTAATTCCATTTTATATTCTGATTTCTATTCGTTCATTGGTAGTTTGAGTGTTGATTACAAGAATGAGCAGTCATGGATCTCAAACTACTCACTTTTATTCTTGCGATTCAACAAACACTTGTAGGCATTGGAGTGGCCCAAGATGTTGTTGTGGGTTAAAAGCTGATGTAACCCTTTCAAAGACAGCAGTAAACCCCAATAGAGAGTTTTTTGGGTGCCCTAATTTTAAGGTAATTAAGCTGTAAATGTTAATTCTATTTCCATTACTTTGCAGATTTTAATCATAGTTTTTTATACAATGCAGAACCACATGCCAAATTGTAAATGTTTCATATGGGTTGATGAATTCTTTGAGACCCATAATCATATTGACCTCCAAGAAACTAAAATCATTCAATTGGAAAAGGAGCTAGAAGCGGTGAAAAATCATATGTACGAAGTTGAAGCAAAGATGGATGCAATGCAAATCAAAATGACTGAAATGATGCAATTGAAAGTGCAAGGAGCTAATGGGTGGAAACATTATGTATGGATAGTTGGAGTTGTGATTGTTGCTATTTTAGTGAAGCTTATGTTGTTGTAATGAACCTTGGCTTGTTGTACGAAGTTGAAGCAAAGATGGCATGATTTGCTATCTTGTTGTAATGAACCTTATGTTGTTGTAATGAACCTTAGCTTGTTAGGCTATGGCATGATTTGCTATCTTGTTGTAATGAACCTTATCTTGGTGTGTATTTGTGTGTGAAGTGCAAACTGAAATAAATGATATAACTGAAAGAACTGGAAACTGAAATCATACAAAGGAAACATCCATTAGAAGCACCATTTGTTCATTAGTGCACCAAAATAAACTACAAAAGCACTATTTGTTCATTAGTTACATATTCTCCAAAATAAACTACAAATCATCCCCTAGTTAGGCCTAGATGGTCTGTATCCAGGAGTAGGCATGCACCAAAATAAACTACAAAAGCACTATTTGTTCATTAGTTACATATTCTCCAAAATAAACTACAAATCATCCCCTAGTTAGGCCTAGATGGTCTGTATCCAGGAGTAGGCATGAATCGGAAATTCATGTTTGCCATCCATTTTTCATCTTCATTATGAGAAACTGCTCTTGGAGGTATAAAAGGCCTAATAGGAGGTGGTCGAATTGCTGGTATACCAACTGCTGAAGAAGGAAGTGGGTTGAAAGGTGGAGGTGTTGATTGCTGTCTCATTTGAGCAGGTGGCCTAATTGGTGCTGGTCTTATAGCAGGTGGAACTGATTGTGATTCCTGAAATAGAAAAATATAGGCCAAATTAGTCCCTCACTAATATAAAATAGGCCATATTAGTCCCTGACAAATATCAAAATAGGCCATATTAGTCCCTGACAAATATCAAAATACGCCATAATAGTCCTTGTTAATACAGACATACAGACTGATAACAGCATGTACTAACAAGTTACACAGGTACTTTATTAGTTCAATATACCAGAATGATAGCAACATCTAGTCTAGAAATTGTAGATATTAATACCTGTGTGACAACTTGTGGCTGTGATCGGGTTAGGCTAACTTCATCTTGAGTAGGTTGTTTAGCCACTCTAACCTTCTTTGCAGCTTTGCTTTTGACATATCCAGGTTTAGCAGGTCCTTTGCATGTCTTTTCATAATGACCAGCTTGATGACACTTAGTGAAGGTTGGCCTGTACCTCTTTTTAAGCTTCTTTCCACCTGGCACTTCTTCAGAAACCGCATCCTTTCTTCTATGTTTTTTGGGCCTTCCAATAGGCCTCTTTAGTGGTGGTGGCTCTGGTTTAGGATGTTCACTAACAGCCCAATATTCTTCACTATTGACGGGTTGAATATAGTGCTCATAAGTTGCATTCAAAGCCTCCATGGTCAGCCATTGATGCACATAAGACTCGGGTTTCTCATGTTTATGTGCAATACATGCGATGGCATGCTCACAAGGCATCCCAGTCAATTGCCACACTTGGCATGTACAAGTCTGGTGAGTTAAACTGACCCCAACCTTGGAATTTTGTTTATGAACCTCAAAGGTTTCATTGGAAGGATCACCATTAAAAATAGCAGTCCAGAACATACTCCCCATCTTCAACTGTTCCATCCTTTTTCTTTGCACAGGAGGTAGTATATCCTTGTAACTCCCTAATACCCTATTATGTCCCGCCATTCTTGTCATACAGTAGCACCTCAATCCCTCTAACATGGTCAAAATTGGCTTATCTCTATGCTTAACAATCTTGGCATTCCAAATTTCACAGTTGTTGTTTGTGATGTTGTCCACCTTAGGCCAGTGACTGAAATATGCCTTCACCCATGCACTTGGCTCAATGTTGTTTAGGTAACTCCATGCCTTTTCATTTATTGCCTTCAGTCTAATCATGTTTGTCTTGAATTCTGCCTCAGTTGTACTCCTTGAACATTGAAAGACCATTGTACGCAAATCTGCTTCTTTAAATTGTTTTATAAAGTTCTTCCAAATGTGTACAACACAATTTCTGTGATGGGCACCTGGCATTAGTTCTTTCAGTGCTGGAATTAACCCCTGACAATATTTAAATAGGCCATATCAGTTCCTGACAAATACATAAACATGACATATTCGTCCTTACTACGTACTACTACAATCACATAACATGCATGCATGCACTATAATGACATACCTTTTGCTGATCTGATATAAAGTTCCAACCAAATGTTTGGTAGTCTCCTAGGTCATCTAATAGTAGAGTCGGAAACCATTTCCAATTTTCTTTTGTCTCAGAATCAACCACAGCATATGCAATTACGTAAAACTGATTGTTAGCATCCTGACCAACTGCAGATAGTAGTTGCCCCCCATAATATCCTGTCAGAAAGCACCCATCTATGTAACACCCCAAAATATTTAATTAATTTATTTAATTAAGTATTTAGGCGTTTATTTTATTTAATTAGTATAATTGAAAAAATTATAGCATATAATGAGGTGTGGTATTGTAGTAGGAGGTGGTGTTGACAATTAAATTGGGCTTAAGCTGAGGAGAGCCCATGACCCATGACCTAGGCGCATATTTAATCAAAAAAATTGGGGGTTAGTGCTCATTAGCACATTTTTTTTTAGAAAAAGGAGTGAGGTGAGGCGAATTGAGAGGGAGAGTGGCGCACATGAGGAGAAAGGGAGAGAAGGCTTGCGACTTGGAGAGAAGAGGAGAGGAGGTTTGCGCAATTTGAAGGCCTTGGCTCGCGTGTTGCGGTGGTTTCTAGTGGTGCATTCGGTCATCTCCTAAGGAGCATACGTTTAAGAGGTAAGGGGAGTTTTATTCGATTTATATAATAGGTGGCATGATGGGTTGTAAGTTAGGACATCCTAGATCTATCCATGTTCTTGATATGTGTGTGATTTCATGTTTGATTTATGAATGTATGGGATGATCATGATGATTTGGATTGTGAATTCTATGATTAAAATTGCAAGAGTGATGTTCTAATTGTTAAAAGGGTGAATTGCATATCAAGTGTTTGATTAATGTTTTGATGGTATTGTGATTGGTGATAATTGGAGATGGCCGTGGTAATTTGATGTTCATATTGGTAAGTGAATTTTGGTGTTGAATTAGTAATTTAATTGATGAGAAATAAGATTTTGTAACCCCTAGGCGCCTTGGGCGCCATATGTGTGCATTCTGGACACTGTTCGGTTTTTCTAAAACTGGTATTGTTTTGTTGATCCAAAAATTATGTGGCTGATTGTTTTTGAAAATAGACTTAAAGCCGGTCGTTTTGGCACTGGTTTCGTTCGATTTGGAGTTGTGTAGCTCAAGTTATGAGTCTTCAAAGTTGAGTCAAATTTCTGGAATCGAACTTGTTTAAGCTGCGCCAGTTTCTGGGCGCCGGATCCCCTCTCCTGGGCGCTGTGTTGCGCGCCAGTGCGTGTGTTGCTGCCCTGGGCGCATGGCGCCCGTGTGCGCGCCTGTTGCCTGTGTTGCCAAATTCTGTGTTGCTGGGCGCCGGATCCCTGTGCCTGGGCGCCATTTCCAGGATGTTCCCAATTTTTTTAATAAAACTGTTTTCGCTATATCTTTTGACTCGGGCATCCGTTTTAAACGTTTCAAAAAGTGTTGGGAAGCTTTTTCGGTCGTCTACCTGTGTGTCATATTTTTAAAATAAAAATTTATTATTTGCTGGTGTTTTCTGGGCGCCCAAGAGGCTGTCCCCGGAGGTCCTCCCAGGACGTTGTGAAGCCCTGTTGAGTTCTTTAAAAATTCTTTTTGCGCACAGCCAACAGTTTTAACGTTTTAGTATCAAAATGGATGATTATGACGATGATGCCCTTAGTGGTTAGTTAAATGACGCTTTTGCCCTTAGTGGCCAATATTTTGATGAAGATGAGATTATGGATGATTATGACGATGATGCCCTTAGTGGCTAGTTAATTTACGCTTTTGCCCTTAGTGGCCAATATTTTTAATGATGATGTGATGGTGATGATTAGGACGAGGATGCCCTTAGTGGCTAATTAAATGACGTTGTTGCCCTTAGTGGTCAATATTTTGATGATGATGATGATGAGTACTCCAGGTGAGTGTTTTGATGAAATGCACATGTGTATATAGAGTCTCATGGCATGTGCATAATGTGAAGAATAGGCTTCGGCCTCTTGTGAAGAATAGGCTTCGGCCTCCTGTGAAGAATAGGCTTCGGCCTCTTAATTGTGACGAATATGGTACCATCATGCATATGCCCTGGTGAGGGTTGCATCTCATATAGCCGCATGGCATTGTGATGAGTTGTTGTAATGACGTGATTGATGATTTGTGATGTGTTTACTCTATGAGTTGTTGTAATGACGTGATTGATGATTTGTGATGTGTTTACTCTAGTGCTGTGACTTGACTTACTGCTTATCATGTGATTTATTATATGGATTGAATTGAGCTCACCCTTCTGCTTGGAATGTTGCTCTATTGTGGCAACGCTGCAGGTAACCGCGATTTGAAGGACCTGCTGCCTTCCTTATTAGCTGTGGGATGTTGTCGAGTCGCTCTCTGATACAGTAGCACCTAGGGGGCGTGGCTGGAGTTTGCTAGTTTAATTAATTTAACTGTTTAATGACTATGTGGAGTGTATGCGACGTGTTCGAGAGGCTTAGCGAGTTATTATTTTTATTCCGCTGTGGTGTGTTGAATGTTTGGTGA
Organism: Astragalus membranaceus; assembly: GCA_039519185.1. Taxonomy (NCBI): domain Eukaryota; kingdom Viridiplantae; phylum Streptophyta; class Magnoliopsida; order Fabales; family Fabaceae; genus Astragalus; species Astragalus membranaceus. Next base: position 45,980,923 of record CM076853.1, on the reverse strand, counting down.
AGTTCAATTTTTATGACGATGTGGCACTTCTTTTCTATCAACTCAATTAAGATTTTTGAAAATGAAATTACCCTGATAATGACGTGCGAACTAAGGGGTAGAAAAGGGGTGTTACATTAGTGGTATCAGAGCAGTTTGGTCTGTCCGGCCAAGTCGTCGAGTCGTTGTGTCGGTGTACGACCAACTGCTGTCTTTTAAGTGCTGACCAATATTTGTGTTGCAGGTAAACCAAGAGTTGCTAATGGTAAGTGAACTAGTGGGGGAGATACCCCTGCTGGTACTGTGTGTTGTATTGCGTTTCCGATGTGTGAACTCTGTGTCTTCTCTGTGTAAACCTTGCAATGTTGGCATTTGTTTGACTACTTTTGTCTTCTTGATCTCTAAAATCACTATTCTGGGCTACTATGATCTGACTTGATTACTTGCATTAGGTGATTTTGTAAACGAGGATTTGAGTGTTTCGTAGAGTTATTTAACTAATTGCTTTTAGGTGTTATTCCTAGACTGGCATGCTATATCTGCTTTTAAAAATAATAAGTTTCTTGATTTAACGATTTTAAGGGTGGATTATATTTCATGTTATCATTAATTCTAAGAAGCTATTACTTTTGAGATTGGTGACTAATATTACTGAACTTGATTTTGACTTCTCGGCTGATTTGGAAAATGTTTGGTTTTCGAAAGATGTGTTAGTTACTTCTTTTGAACCCGAAGGGAAATGTTATCGGGGTTGGGATGAATTTTCAATATTGTATTTCAGGTCATCCTAATTATCGTATCAAAAGAAATGTTTTACCGCCATGGGCTTTGATGTTCTTCTAAATGATTATTATATGATTTGAGGAGCTGATGACACCTTCCTCGTGCGAAAATCATTTCCGGAAATAAATCGTTGATTTTGTTTGAAAGACAATTTTCACTCGTTTTTCGCACTTCGTCTTATAAATGTTTGGGGTGGAAGTATCACTTTAGTAATATGTCAATTGTGTGACTATTGTGCCGTTTAAAGTTTTTGTGCAGTGAGTGTTTCCTCGTTTGGGGTACCCGGTGACCCCGATTTGTGTTTATGTGTTATGTGCTATTTGTGAACCATTGTATGAGCAATGACCAAATTATTGGTTGAGGTGTGTTCATTGTAGGAGCAATTGAACAAATCGTTTAGTATCAGTTTAATTGTTATGTGAAGATATCTAGCTAAAATTAAAAATGACTCTAATTGATGTATTGTCATCGTGCCATGTGTAGATACATGTGATCTTAGATGCAATAATGCCTTATCTGAATTCTTGATAAATTGACTGTGTCTAATAGATGATATGTAGCTTATTATTTGGACTCTAGAAATTTGTTGTTGATAGTGTAACTGTTGTGGTTGCCGACGATGTTGCTGTTATTGCGGTCGTTCTTTCTGCTATTGTTGAGGTTGTTATAATTTAAGTAGGTGATAAAGTTGTTATTCTAGAGAATGTATCGATATAAGTTGCTGTAGAATTTGTTGCGGTTGCTATTGTTGTTGTTGAAAGGCAACTTTGATAAATTGAGTGGTATGAGTATGAATATTTGAATGATACCAAGAAATTAAAATTTCACTATGTTGCTGCCCCTGTAATAAACATACTGCTGTTTTGCAGAATTTTTGTTGCTGTTTTTCAATTATTCATGTGCTGTGTTGCAGAATTTTTTTTTATGTTGCTGTATGTCCTTTAAAGGCATTGCTGTTGCTGTTTGTATAAAAATAAAATGCTGCTGTTGCAGAATTTTTATGTTGCTGTTTTTATCAACAAAAGTGTTGCTGTTGCAGATTTCTTTTTTATGTTGCTGTTTTTATCAACAAAAGTGTTGCTGTTGCAGAATTATTTTCATGTTGCTGTTTGTCATTTAAAAGCATTATTGTTGCTGTTTTATTAAAAAAAAGAGGTGTTGTTTTTCCTCCACAAAATCGTGAAGCCTTGCTGTTTTTCTTCAAAAATAAATATGTGTTGTTGCTGAAATTTCTACCAAGAAAGGGTGCTGTTTTTCTTAAAAATAAATACATGCTGTGGTTGCTGTTTTCTTCAAGAATAAATATGCGATGTTGCTGTTTCCTTCAAAGGAAAATATGTGCTGTAATGCTGTTTTTCTTAGAAAATAAGGTGCTGTTTACTTATATTTAAGATACTGTTTTACTAAATTTAAATGTGCTGTTTGCTTAAATTTTAATGTGCTGTTTACTAAAATTTAAAGTGCTGTTTTCTCAGAATTAACCTGCTGTTTTTATGTTATTAAGCTGCGGTTCTATGTTGGTAAGCTGCTGTTTATATGTTTTTGTTGTCGTCGTTGATGTGCCTGAGTGGCAAGTTCAGTTGATCGTTGATTTGTTATTGCTGTTGTTGGTTGTTGGCGCATTAGCGCTCATTGTCATGATTATGTTGTTGTTCATGATGATTATGTTGATGTTGATGGTTGTTAATGATGTGTTGACGATTATGTTGGTATTAATGATGTGGACGTTTATGTTGTTGTCTTGGGTACCGCCGAATGGCCCAAGTTATTATGCTGATTGTTGTTGTGGGTATCGCCGAATGGCCCACACGGTTTTGTTGTTGCTATTATTGCTGATTGTTGTTGTGGGCCTATGGCCATTGTTTAAAAAGGGATAGTTGGTCCTGGAATTTGGCTGTGTTGATGATATATGTTGTTGTAATGATGTTGATTGTTGTGGTGTGCTATATGTTGTCTGTTGTAATGACATTGTCATAGAAACCAAGCCGTTAGCCGTCTGCTAGTGTGCGAACCCATGAGGATGGATGAGTGGGGTAGGATGCGAGTCAGTTTACCAGAGTGGCACAGCGGAGTAGAGAGTGAGCCTGATTACTACTGCTTGAAGTTACCTGGCTGAACGAGTAGGAGGGACGGCCGCCCAATCACTTATCGCCGGTAATCAAAGGAATAATAATCAGCGTGATAGATGGCACTAGCTGCCTAGAGGCCGTAGTCGTTTAATGGAGGAATGTTAGCATTAGCAGAGAAATTTCGAGGACGAAATTATTCTAAGTGGGGGAGAGTTGTAACACCCCAAAATATTTAATTAATTTATTTAATTAAGTATTTAGGCGTTTATTTTATTTAATTAGTATAATTGAAAAAATTATAGCATATAATGAGGTGTGGTATTGTAGTAGGAGGTGGTGTTGACAATTAAATTGGGCTTAAGCTGAGGAGAGCCCATGACCCATGACCTAGGCGCATATTTAATCAAAAAAATTGGGGGTTAGTGCTCATTAGCACATTTTTTTTTTAGAAAAAGGAGTGAGGTGAGGCGAATTGAGAGGGAGAGTGGCGCACATGAGGAGAAAGGGAGAGAAGGCTTGCGACTTGGAGAGAAGAGGAGAGGAGGTTTGCGCAATTTGAAGGCCTTGGCTCGCGTGTTGCGGTGGTTTCTAGTGGTGCATTCGGTCATCTCCTAAGGAGCATACGTTTAAGAGGTAAGGGGAGTTTTATTCGATTTATATAATAGGTGGCATGATGGGTTGTAAGTTAGGACATCCTAGATCTATCCATGTTCTTGATATGTGTGTGATTTCATGTTTGATTTATGAATGTATGGGATGATCATGATGATTTGGATTGTGAATTCTATGATTAAAATTGCAAGAGTGATGTTCTAATTGTTAAAAGGGTGAATTGCATATCAAGTGTTTGATTAATGTTTTGATGGTATTGTGATTGGTGATAATTGGAGATGACCGTGGTAATTTGATGTTCATATTGGTAAGTGAATTTTGGTGTTGAATTAGTAATTTAATTGATGAGAAATAAGATTTTGTAACCCCTAGGCGCCTTGGGCGCCATATGTGTGCATTCTGGACACTGTTCGGTTTTTCTAAAACTGGTATTGTTTTGTTGATCCAAAAATTATGTGGCTGATTGTTTTTGAAAATAGACTTAAAGCCGGTCGTTTTGGCACTGGTTTCGTTCGATTTGGAGTTGTGTAGCTCAAGTTATGAGTCTTCAAAGTTGAGTCAAATTTCTGGAATCGAACTTGTTTAAGCTGCGCCAGTTTCTGGGCGCCGGATCCCCTCTCCTGGGCGCTGTGTTGCGCGCCAGTGCGTGTGTTGCTGCCCTGGGCGCATGGCGCCCGTGTGCGCGCCTGTTGCCTGTGTTGCCAAATTCTGTGTTGCTGGGCGCCGGATCCCTGTGCCTGGGCGCCATTTCCAGGATGTTCCCAATTTTTTTAATAAAACTGTTTTCGCTATATCTTTTGACTCGGGCATCCGTTTTAAACGTTTCAAAAAGTGTTGGGAAGCTTTTTCGGTCGTCTACCTGTGTGTCATATTTTTAAAATAAAAATTTATTATTTGCTGGTGTTTTCTGGGCGCCCAAGAGGCTGTCCCCGGAGGTCCTCCCAGGACGTTGTGAAGCCCTGTTGAGTTCTTTAAAAATTCTTTTTGCGCACAGCCAACAGTTTTAACGTTTTAGTATCAAAATGGATGATTATGACGATGATGCCCTTAGTGGTTAGTTAAATGACGCTTTTGCCCTTAGTGGCCAATATTTTGATGAAGATGAGATTATGGATGATTATGACGATGATGCCCTTAGTGGCTAGTTAATTTACGCTTTTGCCCTTAGTGGCCAATATTTTTAATGATGATGTGATGGTGATGATTAGGACGAGGATGCCCTTAGTGGCTAATTAAATGACGTTGTTGCCCTTAGTGGTCAATATTTTGATGATGATGATGATGAGTACTCCAGGTGAGTGTTTTGATGAAATGCACATGTGTATATAGAGTCTCATGGCATGTGCATAATGTGAAGAATAGGCTTCGGCCTCTTGTGAAGAATAGGCTTCGGCCTCCTGTGAAGAATAGGCTTCGGCCTCTTAATTGTGACGAATATGGTACCATCATGCATATGCCCTGGTGAGGGTTGCATCTCATATAGCCGCATGGCATTGTGATGAGTTGTTGTAATGACGTGATTGATGATTTGTGATGTGTTTACTCTATGAGTTGTTGTAATGACGTGATTGATGATTTGTGATGTGTTTACTCTAGTGCTGTGACTTGACTTACTGCTTATCATGTGATTTATTATATGGATTGAATTGAGCTCACCCTTCTGCTTGGAATGTTGCTCTATTGTGGCAACGCTGCAGGTAACCGCGATTTGAAGGACCTGCTGCCTTCCTTATTAGCTGTGGGATGTTGTCGAGTCGCTCTCTGATACAGTAGCACCTAGGGGGCGTGGCTGGAGTTTGCTAGTTTAATTAATTTAACTGTTTAATGACTATGTGGAGTGTATGCGACGTGTTCGAGAGGCTTAGCGAGTTATTATTTTTATTCCGCTGTGGTGTGTTGAATGTTTGGTGAAGTTCAATTTTTATGACGATGTGGCACTTCTTTTCTATCAACTCAATTAAGATTTTTGAAAATGAAATTACCCTGATAATGACGTGCGAACTAAGGGGTAGAAAAGGGGTGTTACAATCTAGGCCTATCAAAGGCCTACATCCAGCCTTAAATCCTTTCTTACATGCATCCAGACAAATATAGAGTCGTTGGAACAAATGTGGTAACCCAGGACGTCGTAAAACATCCATCTTTGCTGTTGATCCGGGGTTGCTTCTCAACAACTCACCCAAGTAATTCCATGTCTTCCCATATTGCTCTTTTTCAGAACCTTCCACTTTCATTCTAGCCTTTTTCAGTGCCCTTGACACCACCCTGTCATTCAAGTGGACATGAAACTCATCCTTCATTATGACATATACATGTCGCCTTTTAAGGTCCGGTTGAGTCAACAATCTTTTCTCTAATTTACTCGCAACCCAATCCCTATCCGCAGCCTTGTTTGTAAAGACTCGACTACATGTATGCTCTAAGTCAAGTGTCTTTATTTGATAAGCCTTGTCATTGCTACCCCGAGAACAATATGCAACCCATGGACAATCATTATCCTTACAAACAGCCTTAGCCCGACCACTATTATTCTTCTTCCACACAAATTGCCTTCCAAGGTTAATATTATAGTCTTTAACAGCATTCTTGAAAATCTCCAAGTTCTCAAACTCCATTCCAAGTACTAAGTTGACTTGACCAAATGTAGTGGATTCCCTAAACATTGGAAAAATTGGCCTTGAATTCCCCTCATCATCTGTTGAGATTGGAGTCCTCATGCCCTCGGAATACGAAGCATACCCATTGATTTCAAATGACATCCTTCTGCTATCATCACTACCCTCTTGTACTACCACATCCTTCTTTTTAGAACATTTCTTGATTGGAGAAGTTGGAGAAGCTGATTTTTTCTTACCGGAAAGTTTTTCAAGTTCACCATCAAGAATTTCTTCCAAATCAGTGTCATCACTCTCATTATATTGAGTCAGAATGTATGTGGAATCCTCTGAAGTTTCAACGTCGCCTAAGACCGATTTGGTACCTAAATCCTCAACATCCTCTGAAGCAACATCATCAACTAAATCCTCCACAATTGGGACATCCTCCACACTGTTGGTACCTAAATCCTCCACAATTTCAATATCCTCCACAATTTCAACATCATTCAACCCTAACACCGGATGCTCAATATATAAATGAACACTACATTCATTTGACTTCATTGATTTGATTGCTGCCTCACACATAAGATTGATGTCATTGTCACAACTAAGTTTATTTGAGCCACTATTAAGGCAAGGATAATTCGGATGCATCCAATACATTGCCGTCAAATCGTGATAGCCCAAAGACTTAAATAACTCCACCAAATCAAAACAGTTTACGAAATCAATATCCATTGGAGGCACACTATTTACTGTACCACCTACATAAAAGAGTTCCGATTTTCATCTCGTACAAATTTGCCTTGGGTGTGATAATAGAAGGTGATATTTGTTGTCATCTACAAAACAAAAGACAAAAAAACAGCATTTGTTTGGGGTTATTAAACAATTGCACATCAAGGACCACACACAACTTCCAAAATACACAAACATTAAACAATTCAAAATCAAGTCAAACAAGGACAAAATACACAGCATTAAACAACTCAAAATCATGTGCATTACGGTTTTCCTCTTAAACAACTCAAAATCATGTGGATCAGTAAACAAATCAAAATAGGGAAACAACTAAATAACCTCTTAAGTTAGGGCTTTTCTCTTAAATAACCTATTAGAAACGAAAATGGTGGAAGAAGATGAAAACCACGAAAAAAGAAAATCAAAGAATAGATAAAAATCAAACACTAAAAACCTAACCTTTGCGAAAATGGTAGAGAGCCACGGCCAGATGCGTGTCAACGGCGTCCAACAGCAGTAAAATGGTCTTCTCCTTCTACGGCGTCTCTTCTTCGTTTTTCTTCTTCTGCGCTTTCTCTCTCTGTCTACGGCGTCTCTTCTTCGTTTTTCTTCTTCTGCGCTTTCTTCTTCTACGGCGTCAACAGCAGTAAAATGGTGGAAACTGGTTTTGAATACCAGAAACCACTTCAGGGACTAATATGGGCTATTTTAACATTTGTAAACCAGGGACTTATTTGTCCCAAAATAAGCACTTAACGTGACACGTGGCACTTAACGTGCCACGTATGTGACGTTGGAACAGTTGAAGACGTCAAAATGGATGGAGGGACTAACGTGTCCCGTTTTGAAATTGTCAGGGACCAATGTGTCCCGAAAAAATTGTGAGGGACAAATTCGTCCCACAAAAAATTTGTCAATGACCAATTTGGGCCTTTACTCAAAATATTTTGAGTTTAAATTCGCTTTTACCTCCTGTAAATAGGGGTGTTTTGCTTTTACCCCCTATAAATTTTTTAAAAAAAAACACCTTGCAAAAACAACTTGTTTTAAAAAAGTCACTCTGTTAACCCACTGTTACAAAATGCTTATGTGTCAAACGGAATTGTGAGATGTAATTTTATTTTCTTTTATAATTATTTTATCTGTGACATGGCTTGCCACATAACCACTCACACCACAACCACTCTCTTCTCTCTCTCACCCACACCACAACCACCAACACCACCACCACCACCACAACCACTCTCTTCTCTCTCACCCACACCACAACCACCACCACCATAACCACTCTCTTCTCTCTCACCCACACCACAACCACCACCACCATAACCACTCTCTTCTCTCTCACCCACACCACAACCACCAACACCACCACCACTCACACCACAACCACTCTCTTCTCTCTCTCACCCACACCACAACCACCACAACCACTCACACCACACCACCACCACCACCGCGAGCACCACACCACCGCCGTCAACTACCAAAACCTCTCCCACTTTCTCTAAGTTTCGGTTATCTCTCACTCTTTGTGGATCTGTTCTTCATCTTTCCTTCTCTCTCTACGCATGATTCTTGCACCCCCACCATTTACTGCTTCCACCAACAGATCTGAAACTCGTTCCGTTTTCCTTATTGCATCTTTCTTCGCTTTTTCTGCAAACAAACACATACCCATATGAAAAAAGAAAGACTTTGGCTCTGTGTTCATCACATCCCTTTTCTCCATTCAATTTTAATTTCAATTTGTAAAAATTTGTAGAAGGGGATTATTTATTGTTGTTGAGGGTTACTTTCGTTTGTAACCAAGAGAAAACCTATGTTGTTGTTATGGGAAGGGGAAACATTATTGAAGAAGAAAAGGGAGAGCAAAAGAGGAAGCAGTAGCAGTAATGGAGAAGATGGGGAATAAGCTTCAGCATCACTCTTACCACATCAAGAGAGAGAGGGTGTTGATGGGGAAGATGGGAAATGGAGAAGATGGGAAATAATGTAAAATAATGAAAAACAAAAAATAATGATTTGGCATACAACTCAGCATTAAAAAAAATTAGAAAAGAATAACAAAATTACAAGTCAGGCATGTCAGCATTTTTTGTAACGGTGGGTTAACAGAAGGACATTTTTAAAAAAAGTTGTTTTTGCAGGGAGTTTTTTAAAAAAAAATTGCAAGGGGTAAAAACAAAACACTGATAACTCTTATTTATAAGAGTTATTTATGCTTTCTTAGCTTAAATTGTTGTGAGTTCTAAAGTAATGTTGTGTTTAATTAGTTGAAATATGTTGTTTAGTGTAAAAGAAGAACTAATTCTGGTTTGTGATCATTTGGGAATTTGGTGCCCCATTTTGTGCTTTTATGTGTGTGTTTCATTGCTGCAGCAATAGTTACAGCAACAGTTCCTGCGACAAATGAGAGAGAAATTGCTGGAAGCACGGATTTGAACGCATTACAGCTGTCAAGCAAGGACGGACGCACTACCTAGGATGTCAGTACCTGGACAGAGAATATTCCACATTTTTAATAGGCACATGTACTTTTGGGCACACATAAGGACAAATGGCGCCTCCAAATTAGGGTTTTCTTGGATCATGCACCCTAGTACTATATAAAGACCACCTTCTTCTTCATTTTGTGTGCTGGTTCAGAGGAGGAAAAGTTTAGAAATAGCTTTCCTCCATTTTTGTACCAAAGTACCTTAAATCACTAAAGTGGAAACACCATTACTGGGAGTGATGCTGCAGCAATACAGAAGCTTAATTACTTGAAGATTTTCGTGGATTTGGAAGCTGATCTGAACCTCCATGCTACTGTTCTTGGAGTCAATCTTCAGTATACCACTTCTTACTATATTTCTTCTTTGTATTTTCGCATTTATGGCTTTAAACATTATGTTTAAGTTGTATTTCTTGTGTTGTTTGCTCATCATGAGCTAAATACTCTTAGTTGAGATGCTTTGATCTATGTAATGAAGTCTTAGTGTGTTTAATGCATGTATTTGATGTTTATCATTTTTATCTTTTGCGTGATACTATTTCCAAACTTATTTTAGACTTGATCACCTAAATATAAGTACCATTTATAGATTCAGACATGGTTTATAAATTGATCTCAAAGGATAATATGGATAGTGGTTAGTAAATGACACTTTAATAATCCTTGCTTAAAACCTAGACATAGGAGGGAAAATTCCATAAGGTGAACACTGTGGGTGCGTAAGTAGCCTAGGGTATACCTATTTAGGGCCTAGACATAGGCTCTTGTAGCGAAAACCTAGTGAAAGTATTTGAAAGAATAGCAACTGTTGCGACAGCACCTAGTGCTGCAGCATCAGATACAACATTAGACCATTATTATGAATTTGCATAGTGAAGACATTCTCAACTTACTCTCGTTCTGGATTTTCACTAATCATTTATTTTACTTGCTGTTTGTTGGTAAAATTGGGTTCTACAACTTGTTATTTTACTTTGCTTTTACTCACTAGCTTGCTTGCTAATTAAATATAGAAAAGAACTCAACAATCCTCGTGGGAACGATCTCTACTTACTCTTTATTACTTGTTGCGACTGTGTATACTTGCACATATTGTTTTCATACAACAAGTTTTTGACGCCGTTGCCGGGGAATGTGGTAGTTATTTTCTATTGTTTAGTAAGTTTAGTTAGTTTTGATTCTTTTATTTAGTTTGTTCTGTTTTTCAGATATTTTTTTTCTCTATCTTGTATTGTGTTTTGTGTTTGTAGTGTGTTTCATTTGTGTTTGGTGTTTTTATGAGAAAAAAAACCACTTTAAGCCATGGACCATTGGAATTTTTACTTTATGCAAGAAAAGAATGCTCAACAACATTGTTTCAATGGTGATGAAGATGAAAGGGGCTGTTTTGAGTTAAACTCCATGCCCATGTCAAACTTTGTGTGTGAGCAAGAGCCAAGTTATCAAGCTCAAACCAAAGGATTACATGAGGGGAGCTCTAATTTTGAAAAACTCTTAACTCATTCCATTGAATCTATTAAAGTGGATCATGACAACTTTGAAGCTTCATGTAAGAGTATAGAGGCTCACATTAAAACTATAATGGAGCATCTAAAAGAAGAGAGTTGTTGTGAAGAGGTGGTTGAGCAAAAGGAAGAAAAAGGTGTAGAGTGTGAAAAACTCTTAGCTCATTCCATTGAATCTATTAAAGTGGATCATGACAACTTTGAAACTTCATGTAAGAATATGGAGGCTCACATTAAGACTATAATGGAGCATCTAAAAGAAGAGAGTTGTAGTGAGGAGATGGTTGAGCAAAAGGAAGAAAAGAGTGTAGAGTGTGAAAATGAATATGGTCATTTGGAAGTAGTGGAAGAAAAACAAAAAGAGTGTGTAGTTGTAGAACAAGAAAAATTCAAAAATAGTGACAAGAAAGAAAAGCCAAGGTTGAGGTATGAAAAGATTCATGTCACAAGTGAGACTCAACCCTTGGTAATTGAAGAAAAGAGTCATCCTCAAAATGAGCTTCAATTTTTTCAAAGGGGGAATTCCTATCCCAAATGCTTATTGATTGGGGCATGGAAACACTTGCTTCCCTATGCCAAATACATGGGAATTCTGACAAAAAGGAGAAAGCGGAAGGATGATATTTTCTTCTTGTCCTATTATCCACCTTAACTTGGGTTTTGAAGGCCAAGTCTAGCTAAAGACTATAAATTAAGCGCTACTGGGAGGCAACCCAGATTTTTAGGACTAATTGTGTTTTGTGTGTTTTTGTTTTTACTTTTTCAGGTATGAATAAGTGGTCTTGTGGTATGTGCTGTCAATTATGCAGAATTTTGGTGCTAAGTTTGGTGCTGCAGCACCATCTGTAGCAGCACCTGTTGCTGAGCCATGAGTTGTAGCACCTGTTGCTGAAGTATTGTTGCAGCACTTGCTGCTGAAGTATTGCTGCAGTACCTGTTGCTGAAGTGTTGAGCATGTGGTCAAAAAGTCAAAATGGAGTTTCAAATGCCAATGTGGCAGATTTGGCAATCACCTCTGTTAATTGGTTGTGTGTTTTCTCTGTCTCATCATTTAAGCCTTGTTAATGATCTTTTCCCCAATCACCACCTACTCAAAACCTTTCCACCACACCTTCACCTAAATCATCACCAACCAAAGAACCATCCCCTGCACCCAAAACACCTTCTCCATCACAACATCTCACTTATCACAGTTTCAAACCTTCATTACTTACCCTTCATCCACCTCCACCAAAAGCAAAACCATCAATACTTATCCCAACACCTTCCCTATCTCCAAAACAATGCACTCCACAAAAGTCTCTATCAACCAAACCACCTCAGTCCTCACCAAATAAACATTCACCCAAAAATCAACCTTCCACAGAGAAACACATAGGTCATTGGAAGAAGAAATGCAGAAAGTGGATGCTGTCACACGTAGTGTTGCAGCATCAGTGTCAGAAGGCAGTGCTGCAGCATCTGTTGCAGCACCACAGAAAGTTGTAAGAACAAAATTGGTGACCAAAAAGAGGCCAAGTATTGCTGCAAAAGAAATTAGTAGCCAAGACATTGGTTGAGATGCATCTTGGAAAGGAGCCTCCTGTGAGTAAAGAGCCAGAAGTTGCTGACTGACCATGCTGATTCTAAGCTGCAGCAATCTATTGCTGCAGAATCCAATGCAACTGCTGAAGAAATCACCAAGCTGCAAGAGCCAGTACCAGCAACAAACCACGGGTCCCTCCTAGTTAACCCTTTTCTCTTTTGTTGTTTATGTTTTGTTGTTTGTTTTTAATGGTTGTTTTCTATTTAGTAATTTTTCAATAATCCTGTTGGATGCTGTAGCATCTGTAATAGCATCCACCAGCTGTTTAGGATTTAAAATCTGTTTAGTGTTAAATGTTTTCAATTCAGTTCTATTGTGTCTAAGGCCTCTCCCATTAGTAATTGCATAAGCAGTGGGGACACTGCTGGGTCTTAAGCTGGGGGGAGAACCTTTTATGTGTTGGTTGTTTTTAAAAGGCATGTTTAGTTGTATCTTTTGTTCAAATCAGTAAGAGATTATGCTTCATTTTGGGCTGACTTAATGATGATTATGGTGAGACTGAGTGAGTGTAGTCTGGTTTGACAGATGAATAGATTGCTACTGCTCCCACACTTTTATTCTAGGTTTAGGTAGGAATTTAGTAAGCTAAAAATGATCTGATGCTAAGTTAGATTTTGGTAGACCTAGGTTGTGCCAAGCTTCTACTAAAAACCTAGGGTAGCGTATGAAACTAAGTTTGGGGGTGCATCGGTTATATTAAGGCTAAGCATGAAGATTTTAGGATGGTCAGTGCCTAAGTGTCTGTGTACATTGTACAAAAGTTCAATAAAAGTGATTAAAGCTGCAATAGCCTATATATGAAAAAAAAGAGAAAAGAAAATAAAAGAAGAAAAAAAAACTGAAAAAAAAAGTGTTATGAAAAATAGGCATTGCAGCAAAATAGTGTGTCAAGTGTTAAATGTTGCAGAACCAATTGCTACAGCAATGAATCTGAAGTCTTGTAATAATAGTGCACTGACCAATAATCTGAAATGTTTAATCAAGCCCTTTGTTGTGCTTTGAAGCCCCCCTTTCTTATGCTGAAGTTGTTAGTCTACCTTTCTTTTTGAAAAATTCTTGGCATAGCCAAAAGAAAACCATTCTTTCTCTAGCTAGGTGAAGTTTTGAAACTTGCTAAGAGTTGAACTAGACCTAGCTGTCACACACACACACACTTTGAGCAGATGGTAATTCTAAAAATCTTGAAAAACTTAAGGTGTACGTATGTGAGGAATTAAGGATCTGAAAGTTTATGCCCAACTTTAGCATATTTGAAAATCAGTTTGAATCAACTTGTGCAGCTAGATATTCTTATTTGTGTTTGTTTGTTCTTTGTCAAGCGTCATTGCTTGAGGACAAGCAATGGTTTAAGTTTGGGGGTGTGATAACTCTTATTTATAAGAGTTATTTATGCTTTCTTAGCTTAAATTGTTGTGAGTTCTAAAGTAATGTTGTGTTTAATTAGTTGAAATATGTTGTTTAGTGTAAAAGAAGAACTAATTCTGGTTTGTGATCATTTGGGAATTTGGTTCCCCATTTTGTGCTTTTATGTGTGTTTTATTGCTGCAGCAATAGTTACAGCAACAGTTCCTACGACAGATGAGAGAGAAATTGCTGGAAGCACGGATTTGAACGCATTACAGCTGTCAAGCAAGGACGGACGCACTACCTAGGATGCCAGTACCTGGACAGATAATATTCCACCTTTTTAATAGGCACATGTACTTTGGGGCACACATAAGGACAAATGGCGCCTCCAAATTAGGGTTTTCTTGGATCATGCACCCTAGTACTATATAAAGACCACCTTCTTCTTCATTTTGTGTGCTGGTTCAGAGGAGGAAAAGTTTAGAAATAGCTTTCCTCCATTTTTGTACCAAGCTACCTTAAATCACTAAAGTGGAAACACCATTACTGGGAGTGATGCTGCAGCAATACAGAAGCTTAATTACTTGAAGATTTTCGTGGATTTGGAAGCTGATCTGAACCTCCATGCTACTGTTCTTGGAGTCAATCTTCAGTATACCACTTCTTACTATATTTCTTCTTTGTATTTTCGCATTTATGGCTTTAAACATTATGTTTAAGTTGTATTTCTTGTGTTGTTTGCTCATCATGAGCTAAATACTCTTAGTTGAGATGCTTTGATCTATGTAATGAAGTCTTAGTGTGTTTAATGCATGTATTTGATGTTTATCATTTTTATCTTTTGCGTGATACTATTTCCAAACTTATTTTAGACTTGATCACCTAAATATAAGTACCATTTATAGATTCAGACATGGTTTATAAATTGATCTCAAAGGATAATATGGATAGTGGTTAGTAAAGGACACTTTAATAATCCTTGCTTAAAACCTAGACATAGGAGGAAAAATTCCATAAGGTGAACACTGTGGGTGCGTAAGTAGCCTAGGGTATACCTATTTAGGGCCTAGACATAGGCTCTTGTAGCGAAAACCTAGTGAAAGTATTTGAAAGAATAGCAACTGTTGCGAAAGCACCTAGTGCTGCAGCATCAGATACAACATTAGACCATTATTATGAATTTGCATAGTGAAGACATTCTCAACTTACTCTCATTCTGGATTTTCACTAATCCTTTATTTTACTTGCTGTTTGTTGGTAAAATTGGGTTCTACAACTTGTTATTTTACTTTGCTTTTACTCACTAGCTTGCTTGCTAATTAAATATAGAAAAGAACTCAACAATCCTCGTGGGAACGATCTCTACTTACTCTTTATTACTTGTTGCGACTGTGTATACTTGCACATATTGTTTTCATACAACAAACACCTCATATTTGCAGGGGGTAAAAGCGTATTTAAACCTATTTTCTATTTCCATGAAAAAAAATACTCATCCTTCGACATGGGAGTAGAATATGAGAGAATTTTATATGTAAAATGGATTTCCAAAATTAAAAGATATTTTAACGGTTTGGATTGTAAGGGAGGGTGCTCCGGAACAATCAAAAACTCATTCTAGGGACTCCAATGGTGGAATGGTGCCCGAAGAAGATGAATCTAAGATAAATCTAGGATAGATATTATCATTGGAGTGAGAGAAAATAAGATAGAAGATTTAATTGTGTAATGATTGATTATTTCATTGATTTCAGCAATTGGTTAAATAATCATACAATCATTGAGTACAATTCTTGGTAGTACACTAGTACAGCCTTCTAGAAGATGTAGTACAAAATAAGAGCTAAAAGAAAAGTAACTTGTACTATCAACTAGTACTAAAAGTAAAATAACTAGTAAATAGTAAATGACCCAATTACTAAGTGACTCAATAAGTAGTAAAATAGTAACTTCAGCACAATTACCAAATGACCCTATCACAATACTCTCCCTTTCAAACATCATTGTCCTCAAGGATGAATTTTTCCAGGTGCCATGCTTAAGAGGTAAGGTCTTCCACTTGAATAGTCTTGGAGCAAGAACACTACCCTTGTAAACCATTTTCCTGTGAGAAATAGCTACCAAAGCAAACCGATTAAGAACTAGCCGCGATCGCTTTGTTGATGAACGTGCAACAACCTTATCAATGTTGTTCCCTTGTACCGATAAGTGACCGAATTCTGACTCACAACAATCACAACCATGAAGCTGAGTTCTAAGCCCCATGATCCATTTCCAAGAGCAATCTGAAAAGAGACAAATAAATGTAGCCTGGGATTGCAACACATAGTCTTCATTTAGTATTGGATGTTTGTTTGGCACTGTCTGTTCCTGGCTCTCAGCAATACAAAGGCTGCAGATTTTGCTAATCCACTCAAGCATAAGCATAAGTATGAGTATGACATATGGACTAGTAGAATTAGGATCACACATGTAGCTATCAGCATCTAATATACCACTAGTAGAATGTGCTAACTCCATAATAACACCACCATCTAATATGCTACCACTAGTGTCTTGCTGTAATTTCCAAATATGGGGGTAGCCATAATTGTCAACCATGTTATTTTCTATTGTACATGCTACAACATTGACATATACCCTATAATGAAACCCATTGGAAAGAATATTCAAACAAATAATGGTATATTTCAAACAATGATTAGCTCCTTGTAGATCACAAAGGCACCAACAAGAGATCCCAACACGGCAAATAAGCATCAACGTGAAAAAATCTGAATTTGTCCTAGGTGTGGCTCAATTATGAAATCAATTGGGGATTGGTCATTTATCATTTTCACCACCTTTGTCTCCTTAAAGTATCCCCTGCAACTCAGAATATCAACCGCCCAAGAGAAATGATCCACATTTGGCACAAACCCATAAGTTTCCCTCCTCCAAAAATACATATTTATTGCTATATTGTTAGTAACAATATAAGTATCAAACATGCAGCTGCAGAATAGGGTGTGATTCCCAGGAGGCACATTCATTGAATTCCTCACCTTATGGTATTCATTTGTGTCACCAATTCTCATGCACTTGTAGTCAACAAGAGAAAGCTTAAAGGAATTTCCATTTATGATGTCATGTGTGCCATGAGTTACTAATGTTTCCCCACTACCAAATGATGCTTCTATTGAATCAAAACCAAACCAATGCATGTCTTTACACATCACGAACTCATAACCAAGTCTATCCATGCATACAAGACCATCCTTCATATCATTATAAGGACTAAGATTGCAAGAGCCAGTTACTGCCAGTCATCCCCTCCAAGCTTCATTCATACCTCTGAAGCTTCTAGAGTGACTATTGGTTGAGTCCGGAGCTCCCTCCCTACCAATCCAAATTAACTATCACAGTTGGTATCAAAGCACCATCCTGGTGCCATGACTACCCGCAGCCAATCGATCGCTGAGATAGACCGCTTCGATCCACCTTGAAGGATTGGCGTTACAGTGGCATCTGAACTACATGAGGGGGCGATTCGACCAATACCCTCTTTGGCAGTAGTACTCTGTGGATGTTAAGAGGCGATTTGGTGATTTGTATGAGGATCCATTGGATGATCTCATTCAGGTAAAGCACACCAGCTCAGTACAAGCTTACATTGACGCCTTCGAATTAGCACACACCCAAGTCAGTATCCTCCCTGAAAAAGCCTTGAGCATCTTTCTAGCTGGCTTGAACCATAACACACAGGCGCAGGTAAGAATGTTTAACCCTTCATCAATTGCTCATGCAGCTAATCTGGCTAAGTTGTGTGAGTACGCCAAACCCACTGCTACCACCCATCCAACCTACAAAGCCCCTCTCCAAAACCCAAAACACCAAACACAAGCTACCAAAAATGGCCTTCCACCACTGATCCCTACTACTAGTCAGAAACAGCCTACCACAAACAACAACATTCCAAAATACACTAGGGCCCAATTGGAAGAAAGAAGTGCCAAAGGGTTGTGTTGGCATTGTGATGAAAAGTTCACCCCAGGGCACCAGCTCAAGCACCGTGGACCCAGCCATCAATTAATGTGTATAGAGGTGGAGGAGAGTGTCTCACACACTGAGAACTCCACTGAGATACAACTAGAAACTGTCATTACCCCTGTTGATGAACCAGAAACACCACAAATCTCCCTTCAAGCCATGACAGGATCCCCTAATTACCAAACGATGAGAGTTAAGGGGCTGTACAACAAGAAACAACTACAAATTTTGCTAGACAGTGGCAGCACACACAATTCCTAGACCTGGCTATTGCTAAAAGGCTTGGCTGCAAACTGGAAGAGGTGTCATCAATGTCAATCACTGGAGGTGGAGGGCATAAGCTGGAGGCACCATATGTGTGAAGGGCTTCAAATGGACCATGCATAATCAAGAATTCATAGCTGACATGATACTGTTGCCATTGG
This sequence comes from Astragalus membranaceus, assembly GCA_039519185.1. Classification (NCBI taxonomy): domain Eukaryota; kingdom Viridiplantae; phylum Streptophyta; class Magnoliopsida; order Fabales; family Fabaceae; genus Astragalus; species Astragalus membranaceus. Next base: position 45,962,751 of record CM076853.1, on the reverse strand, counting down.
TATGCTGCGACCTAATCTTAGGAGTACAATGGTTGAAGTCCCTAGGCCCAATTCTTTGGGATTTTACTAATCTACAAATGGAGTTTTCTATGGCTGGAAGGAAAGTGCTACTAAGAGGTGCTAAGACTCCTGCTACCAAGCTGATCTCTAATGAAGCTCTGAATCTAGCTGTTGATAAAGGAGCTGAGTTATGTTTCTTACAATTGGAGCACTCCACTCTTCAGTTTATCATCCCTTCCTGCACTGTGTCAGGCCAAGGTAGCTCTGCATCATTCCCCCCTACTGAGATTCTGCTGTTGATTGATAAATATAAAGATATATTTAGAGAACCTACTGAACTACCCCCTTCCAGGCCGGGATTTGACCATAAAATCCCCCTAAAAGAAGGACCTGTACCTGTTAATATAAGACCCTTTAGATATTCCATTATTCAGAAAAATATTGTGGATAAACTAGTGGTTGAGATGCTGGATCAGGGAGTAATTCAACACAGTAATAGCCCATTTGTATCCCCTACAGTGCTTGTTAGGAAGAAGGATGGCTCATGGCGCCTTTGTGTAGACTATAGGAAACTTAACCAATACACCATAAAAGATAGATTCCCTATACCACTAATTGAGGACTTAATGGATGAGCTAGGAGGAGCTACTATTTTTTCCAAACTAGACCTGAGATCTGGCTACCACCAATTGAGAATGAGTGAGGGAGAAGAATTCAAAACAGCTTTTAGAACCCATAGTGGGCATTTTGAATATTTGGTGATGCCCTTTGGATTGACAAATGCCCCCGCTTCATTCCAATCTCTTATGAACCAAGTATTCCAATCTTTTCTTAGAAAATTTGTAATTGTGTTTTTTGATGATATTTTGGTTTATAGTCCAACTTTACAGGATCATGTATCTCACTTATCTCAAGTATTTGAAGCTGTTAGACAGAATCAATTGCTCCTTAATGAATCCAAATGCCACTTTGCTACGTCCAAAGTTGAATACTTAGGACATTTTATCACTAAGGAAGGCATCTCCACAGATCCTGCAAAGATCACTGCTGTAGCAAATTGGCCAATGCCCAAGACTGTCAAACAACTCAAGGGATTCTTACGCCTAGCAGGCTATTACAGAAGGTTCGTGAAGAATTTTGGCAAAATTGCCAAACCCCTAACTAACCTACTCAAGAAGGATGGATTTGAATGGAATGAGCTAGCTGCTGCAGCATTCCAAAATCTCAAAACTGCACTTATATCTGCCCCTGTATTGGTGCTGCCAGATTTCTCTAAAACCTTTGTTTTGGAGACAGACGCTTCAGGCAAGGGAATTGGCGCAATCCTCATGCAAGATTCTCATCCAGTAGCTTATATTAGCAAATCCCTGGGCCCTAAACAGTTAGCTCTATCTGTGTATGAGAAGGAGCTACTTGCAATTGTATATGCAGTGCAGAAATGGTGTACCTATCTGACTCACAAACCCTTTGTGATCAAGACAGACCAAAGGAGCATAAAATATATGCTGGAATAGAGGCTGAACACCCCCTTCCAACAAGCATGGATGGCTAAACTCATGGTATTTGAATTTGACATTATGTACAAGGAGGGTAAAGACAATGTTGCTGCTGATGCTCTTTCACGAATGGAAGGTGCTGAGTTACTTACATTGATCCTCAAATTTCCTGACACTGATCTCTTCAAACAGATACAAGCACTTTGGGCTACTGATCCATTACTGGTTTCACTTATTAGCAAACTGCAGAAGGATCCTTCTGCCCATCCTAAGTTCACTTGGAAGCAAAACATCCTGAGAAGGCGTGGCAAGCTGGTAGTAGGCTATGACAAATCTATCAGATCTTTTATTCTAAAGTGGCTACATGATTCTGCATCTGGGGGGCATTCAGGCAGAGATAAAACTGCAGCTAGAATCAAGGCTCTCTTCTATTGGAAAGGGATGACAAGGGACATCCAGACATATGTTAGAGAATGTTCCATTTGCCAGAGGAATAAAGCATAACAAGTAGCTTCTCCAGGACTTCTACAGCCCCTCCCAATACCAAGCAGAATTTGGGAAGATATTAGTCTGGACTTTATTGAAGGGCTACCTAAATCCTATGGCAAGCAGGTGGTACTGGTAGTGGTAGATCGCCTCAGCAAGTATGCCCATTTTTTAACTCTGAAGCACCCCTACACTGCCCTTGATGTGGCACAGCTCTTCTTAGACTCCGTGTTCAAATTACATGGTATGCCTTCATCCATAACAAGTGACAGAGACCCAATCTTCTTAAGTGATGTCTGGAAGGAGTTTTTCTCTCTGCAGGGGGTTTCAGAATTCTCTGAACAGATCCAGTGCCTATCACCCACAGAGTGATGGCCAAACTGAAATAGTTAACAAAGCCCTTGAAACTTATTTAAGGTGCATGTGTTCGGAGTAAGCACACACCTGGGCTCAGTGGCTACCATTGGCTGAGTGGTGGTATAACACTAGCTATCACTCCTCAATTCAAACTACACCATTTGAAGTGGTGTATGGCCAGCCTCCACCAATACACTTACCTTATTTACCTGGAGAATCAGCTAACCTCCAAGTGGACAGATCACTCTCTGCACGTGAGGAGGCCATTAAGTTGCTGAAATTTCACTTGGGGAGAGCTCAGAATCGCATGGCACAGCAGGCCAACAAACATAAGTGACAGAGAATTCTCTGTCGGGGATTATGTATTTTTGAAGCTGCAACCTTATAGGCAGTTCTCTCTGAGAAACCAATCATTCCACAAGCTGAATCCAAAGTATTTTGGTCCCTATAAGGTGATTGACCGGGTGGGGAAGGTAGCATATCAGTTGGAGCTACCCTCTGATACTGGGATACACAATGTAATTCATGTGCCACAATTAAAACTCTGCCACAATCTTGGTGCTTCTGTCAGACATCACCCTAGCCCATCAACCTTGGCTGCTGTTAACAAAGTCCCTGAAGCTATCCTGGCTAGGAAAATGGTCAAAAGAGGGAGAATTGCTGCCACTAAGGTGTTGATCAAGTGGAAAGACTTACCTGAGGAATTGGCAACATGGGAGTTTTATTATGATATGCTGAGGGATTTTCCAAACTCCACTCTTGAGGACAAGAGTGCTGCCTGAGGAGGAAGTATTGTGACAGAGTCACTCCTATGGAAATAATACTTTTACTGTTTTACATTTATTTTTACTACTTGTACTGCATTGTACTACATTAGGTCTATTTGGTAAATTCCTGTTGGATCGTAGATATTGTACTAGCTGATTTTACAGCTGTACCCAGGGAATCCAATGAGCTATTGTACTTAAATTGTGTTGAATTCAATGCAATGAATATCAATCAATTATCAACAACTTTATTCTCTCTCATTCCTCTTTTAATACTCTGTATACCGAGTACAGTACTGAGTCATCCCCTCCAAGCTTCATTCATACCTCTGAAGCTTCTAGAGTGACTATTGATTGAGTTCGGAGCTCCCTCCCTACCAATCCAAATTAATTGTCACACGGTCGCTTTCTCAGCTTCAGCTGATAATATTGCGTGCGATACTAGCTCAGCGGTTCGTTCATTCGACGTATTTGCAGTGCAAATTTGCAATTTCCAGTTAATTCCTTGAAATGTTTTAGGAAACTTAAATTAAAATAAATAAATTCCGAAATAAAAAATGAGGTGGAGTACTGTGAAAGTTGGAATTTGTCGTTGAAAAAGTCAAAAAATATTTTCTATTTCCATGAAAAAAAATACTCATCCTTCAACATGGGAGTAGAATATGAGAGAATTTTATATGTAAAATGGATTTCCAAAAATAAAAGATATTTTAGGAGAATTCTTTTAAAACATGAAATGAAACAGCATGAAAATGTTGCTTTCTCAACCCAGTCTCGAAATATATTTTGTTTGGCGCGTCCCATCTAATGGGAGATAGTAGATGAGACTAACATATTTGACAAGCAGCCGACGAGTACATGTGTGTTTTTTTGTTACCATGTTTTTTGTGTGCAGTTTCCACTAATCTACGCTGGGAAATCTGGCTGGCCACGAGTACCCGTCTTTGCCGGCAATTTTTGCCACACCCAATATTCGAATCCAAGACCTTGAGGTGGGATCCAAGTCCAGTTACCACTTGGACCAACCCTTGTTGATCGACGAGTACATGTGTTTGATAACCAGTAGTGTTTAGTGTTTTTCGGGTGGTGTTTTGTGTTTTTTGAAACGCTCTTTCAAGTTTCAAGTAGTGTTTTAGCGGATGACGTATAATCTCTCACTTTTTTTACTATTTTTACCCTTATTATTTTTCTTAGATTACTTCTCTTTCCTCATTAAACATTTTATCATCATTAAATAATTTAATCATTAATTAAATATCATTTTATGTCATTTTACAATTATCAACTATTTTAACCGTTAGTTTTACCAAACACATAATTTGCTATCCGCTAGCTCATCCACTATCTGCTATTTGCTCATCTGTTATCCGCTAGCTATCTGCTATCCACTATTTTTTACCAAACAGGGCCTTTTGTATCCATAAAACAAATGATCCCTCGAAGATAAGCTGAGGAATCAAAGATAAAAGAACTTTATACCAAAAGAAATTAAGCAACTTCACAATACATTGTAGAGTAAAAATGTAATGAAGAAGATTAACACTTGAAGTTTCAAGAGAAAATTACATTTTTGTTAGTACAAATGTACTTCATTAATTCAATTTGAAACTATTACATCATAATGGCAAAGTTACCCCATAAATTCTTTTCCAACAATTGGCCCAATTTTACTATCACAATGATCAATGTAAACAAAGGATGGGTCATAATTTCTTTGCTTGAGCCTTTTGTCTTCACCTCCTCAATCACCATTGCCACTTTATGTGCTTGAGCCTAATGCAAACCTTGGTGTTGAGTTTGCAATTTAATAATTAACATTTCTATTGAGTTTCTTGTTTCCCTTCAACCTATTCACCATTGTTTCCATGAACAAAGAAAAACGTCTTTGCACTGTTTTCTCCATTGTCACTGCGCCTCAAGCCTGTAGTCGCGTCTCATTCATGATAGTCGCTATTGGTTCACCTGGCACCAGCATGCACGTCACCATTGCAGTAGTTATTCCACTATGACACGATGTGCTCAACATCATCGTTGCATTTATTGTCGCCTCCATGAGTAGACTAAGTGCAAAGTACATTCAAACTAATATAAATTGAACGTTTCTTATCATGAAATTTCATATTTTACATCTGAATTTGGCAAAAATAACACATAAATGTCCCATGAAAACTTCTGTTATATCATTTCTTTGAGAGAACGAGCATTTTCCAAACAATAATTCCTCAATATGAATGCAACTTTTGAACAAATTGTTATGGATTGGCCAATCTACCAAAAAGGCCCAATAACAAAGGACCCAATTCATTCAACGGTGGAGATTGCAGACCTAGATCCAACAGTCCTCCTCCACTCCAGATACCTATAAATAAGCATTGATTGCTCACATTAATGGTACTCATCTCTCACATACTTTCACTTGTAATTGACTCACTCACTGACTTGAGCGTCGGAGTGTCATTGCAGGTACCACCCCACCTCGGACCGGAGCACCAACTCGGACGACCAAGGACATACGTACCAACTATCTCGGACCGGACTACTTATCCAAGACCGGATACCTAGCCGGAGATACGGTACCGAACATTGGCGACCACAGTGGGAGAGCCTTATACTCTAGTCTTTCCCCCAACCTCCTTGATCAGCAATGGCTCCGGAATTACGACGGAGAAACGTATCCAGTGTCGTGGTCAGACCCGACCAGCAACAGGAAACCCCCGAGGGGTTAGCGGTTACTCTCCCTCGCAGCTCGGCCCACGGCCGGAATTCATCCAGGGCGATGATCCCTATAAGCTCCGCTAGAAACCAGTTTCCACCTCCAGCCCCGACTGTCCCGGTACCGATCGATGCTGTCTAACAGCTCATCCAACTGCTGACAAGGCAGGCCGAGGCTGATCAAAGGAGTCAGCGTTACTCCCAGCTGGAGGCCGAGATGGCCGAAGTCCGGGCCCGAGATATCCCGGATCGTACTTCCCCTCAAACCTACTCTCCTAGCAGAAGAACCTCCAGTAAAAGACGTCACTGATCCCCTGCTTGGAGGAGGCACCACCATCGCTCGCCACCACGCCGAAGAGGGAGGCGAGGATCTGGAACTCCCCCAACTGAGACCCGGGATGAGACCTATTACCCTGAGGACTCGACTCACCAAAGCTCATCACTAGCGTCTTCGTCCCCAAGGCGGCGTTCTATAAGCCGGGGAAGTCCCCCGAGGCATGAACGTCGGCGCCCTCGGTCTCCCGGATCCCCTGTCCGACGCCCTATCAGGAGGCCTCCTCCGAGGGAAAGGGCCACGACGCGGAAGGGACCCTTTACAGCGGAAATCGACTATTTCCCGATACCCAAGCACTTAGAGAAGCCCCCGGAGGGTTTAAAGATGCATGACGGGACGGGCGATCCCGACCGACACCTAGATTACTTCGACACGATGATGCAGTACCGGAATGTCCCAGAGGAGATCAAATGCCGAATCTTCCCTCTTACCCTTGAGAAATTGGCTTTGGACTGGTTCAGAGCCCTCAAGCCAAACTCTATATCATCTTGGGACCAGCTTGCAAAGCTGTTCTCGGCCCAGTTCGCCCACTCCAAAATGAAACCAAAGTCTCGGAAAGTCTTACAAGCCATCCGGCAAGGAGAGAACGAGTCTCTCCGAGACTACATCGAAAGATTCAACAAAGAAGCGGCTCAGGTCCGGAACTTGGACGATTCGTTTCGACTGTTCTTCATGGAAGCCGGTCTTCGGGAAGGAAGTCTATTTCAGATTGATGTCGGTATCAACCAAACTGAATCGCTTGCCGAGTTCCTCCAGCGATCTCAGAAATACATTGATCATGAGGAAGGCGCTGTTGCAAGAAAGTCGGACGCCGACCCCGGAATGAGCAAGCCTCGGTATGAAAAAGAGGCTCCGGTGCGCCAGGTAGGAGAGGCCCGGTATGAAAGGGAGACCCGGAACGACAGTAGGCCCTGACCTCGGAACCGACACCAGCAATATTCCGACCTAAATGAAACAAGGGCCAGGATTCTGGCGGAATGTATGAACGCTGAGTTCAAAGAAGTCAAGTTCCCTGATCCGCTCCCACACAGGCCGGGGCAGAGATCCAACAAGTACTGCCGGTATCACCGGAGCAAAGGGCACGACACCAATCGATGCAATGCTTTGAAGGATGACATTGAGGATCTGATTAAGAAAGGAAAATTGAGCCAGTACGTGGCTAAAACACCCAGGCACGAGGCCGAGGTTAAGGAAGAGGAAGCCGATCCAAAACGGAAGGGTAAAGCCCCACAAAGGAAATGGAAATGGAAGGATGATGATGATATCTGGGGGCTATCCCGACGAGGCGTCGGGCAAAACGATGAAAAGGAAATGGAAGGAAGTCATGTGCGCCGCTTCCACCTCTGCGATTAGCTCGGGCCCGGAGCGCCAACCCCTGGCATTCAGCGACCGAGACTTATTGGATGGCAAGCCAAATAAGCACATACCCCTCATAATCAGGGCGGTCATGGCAAACCATGAGATAAGAAGGATTCTGGTCGACCAAGGGAGCTCCGCTGATATCATCTTCATCGACCTGGTGAGAAAACTACAGATCTCAGAGGAAGACTTCACCCCTTACCGAGGATCGGATCTTTCGGGCTTCAACGGGTCCCGGACAAAACCTCTCGGTTATCTGGAAATGATGGTCACCTATGGAGAGGAGCCACTAGAAAGGACGGTCAAGACCAAATTCTTGGTACTGCCATGCCCCTCAGTCTACAACTGTATCATCGGGAGGCCCACCCTTGGAAGGCTCGGAGCCGTGACTTCAACGGTTCACCTCAAAATGAAGTTCTATTCATTGAGTGACCAAATCATCACCCTTGATGCCGACTTAGAGTCCGCCAAGAGATGTTTTTATCTTCACGTCAAGGCAGATAGACAGGCCTCAGAGGAGGGGGTTCCCCCCATAGAAGCAAGGACTCAGAAAATCCCAAAGAAGAAAAGAACCGGTCCAGCAGCCGAGGTCAACGTCACAGACCTCGATGCAAGGTACGACCCGGACAGCTCCGAGGAAGAAAGCGACGACGAGTTAGCACGGGAGCTAAAAAAGAAAATTAGGCGACCTCAACCTGATGGACAGTTCATGCAAATCCAGCTGGGAGAGGACCCGACCCAAACTGTCCAGATCGGATCCGATCTCCCCGACGAAGTTAAAGCAAAGCTCACCATCTGCCTAAAATCTCACGCCGATCTCTTCACATGGTCAGCAAAAGACATGCCCGGGATTCCCCCTGAGGTCGCCTGCCACCAGCTAGCGGTTAACCCCGGGGCAAAATGGGTCGCCCAACGCAAAAGAGCTCAGAGCCAGGAAAAAAGCAGCTACTACGGCCAAGGTCGTAGAAGATTTAATTAAAGCTGATTTTGTAAAAGAGGTCAAGTACACAACTTGGCTCTCAAACCCTGTACTTGTTAAGAAAAGCAATGGAAAGTGGCGAATGTGCGTTGACTATACCGATCTTAATAAGGCCTGTCCTAAGGACGCCTTCCCTGTTCCTAGCATTGATCGGCTCGTCGATAATGCTTCAGGTTTTCGTTTACTATCGTTCATGGATGCTTATTCCGGATATAATCAAATTCCGATGTTCCCCCCCGACCAAGAGAAGACGGCCTTTATGACTGACCGCGGTAATTTCTGCTACCGGGTCATGCCATTCGGTTTAAAAAATGCGGGGGCCACTTATCAAAGGATGATGAACAAGGTATTCCGAAATCAGATCGGCCATAACGTGGAAGTCTACCTCGACGATATGATTGCAAAAAGCGAAAGGGAAGACCTCCACATATCCGACCTGGAAGAGATTTTTACTGAAATCCGAAGAAATAATATGAGGTTAAACCCGGAAAAATGCACTTTCGGGGTCCGGGCTGGAAAATTCCTGGGCTTCTATCTCACGGAAAGGGGCATTGAAGCCAACCCGGATAAATGCCGAGCGGTAACAGAAATGCGGACCCCGTCCACTAAGAAAGAGCTCCAAAAACTCAACGGTATGATAGCTGCACTATCTCGTTTCATTTCCAACGCCGCCTTCAAATCGCTCCCATTGTTCAAACTGCTTAAAAAAGAAGCAACTTTCGAATGGACCCCAGAGCGGGACGAGGCACTCTCCCGGCTCAAAAAGGTCCTATCCGAACCGCCCATACTAAGTCGGCCAAGCCCAGGGGAAGACCTATTTTTGTGTCTGGCCATCTCGGATGAGGCCATCGGAGCCGTGCTTATCAGGGAGACCGAAACTGGTCAAAGCCCGGTATACTTCGTAAGTAAAGCTTTGCATGGATCGGAAGTGAGATATCAGAAAATAGAGAAAATCGCCTTTGCTCTACTCATCTCGGCACGCCGTCTCCGACCTTACTTCGTCGCCCATCAAATCGTGGTACGGACTAATTATCCAATTCGGCAGATCCTGCACCGACCCGACTTAGCATGACGAATGATCAAATGGGCAGTAGAACTCTCCGAGTTCGGAATCAAATACGAAACGAGACCGGCCGTGAAAGCTCAGATACTTGCCGACTTTATTACGGAGATGGCACCCGCCGACCCGGAGGACGGGTTGTGGACACTCCACGTGGACGGGTCCTCAAATCCAAAAGGAAGTGGTGCAGGGCTAATGCTCGAAAGCCCGACGGGCGTCGTAATCGAAGTGTCACTCACGTTCGGTTTCTCTACCTCAAACAACCAGGCGGAATATGAGGCGTGCATAGCTGGACTCCGGCTTGCGATCGACCTCAGGGTCTCCCGGCTTTCCCTAAATACCGACTCATTATTGGTGGTATCCCAAATCGGGAAACAGTACGAAGCTAAAGATCCGATCTTGCAAAGGTACCTAACCCGAGTGCAAGAGCTGCTCTCCCTTTTTACATTCACGGAAGTGAAACACGTTCCAAGATCGGAAAATATCAGGGCAGACATACTTTCCAAGCTTGCCAGCACCAAAATTCCGGGGAACCACCGGTCGATAATCCAGGAAACACTGAGTAAGCCGAGTGTAATCCTGAACCCGGAAGCAAATTTTTCTGTTAATGTAGTGGAAGAAAGCCAGGGCTGGATCGCGCCGTTAGTAGACTATATCAGAACGGGAAACGAGCCTCCGGACCCGAGCGAAGCCAAGATCCTCCGGAGGAAGGCCTCGTCTTTTTCCATAATCAATGGAAACCTCTACAGAAGAAGCTTGTCCGCACCGCTGTTGAAATGCATTGAAGGAGGAGAGGCGGACTACGTCTTGGCCGAGATCCACGAGGGAATCTGCGGGCAACACCTTGGAGGTCGATCCCTGGCTCGAAAGGCATTAAGGGCGGGATATTTCTGGCCAACCATGGAGACCGATGCAAGAAACTATGTAAAGAAGTGCAGTAAGTGTCAGATCCACGCCAAGGTCCACATAGCGCCCCCTACGGAGCTTACCAGCTTAAGCTCGCCATGGCCATTTGCGTGGTGGGGAATAGATCTCTTGGGACCATTCCCAACTGCCCCTGGCCAGATCAAATACCTCATAGTGGCGGTGGATTACTCCACCAAATGGATCGAAGCCGAGCCTTTGGCCATCATCAGCGCTAAGAATTGCATCAAATTCTTCAAAAAGAATATAATGACTAGATTCGGGATCCCCGAGGTTGTAGTCACTGACAACGGAACGCAGTTCGCCGACAAATGCTTCAGAAAACTCATGTCTAACCTCAAAATCAAACACCGGTCGGTAGAACACCCTCAGATGAACGGACAGGCCGAGGCCGCCAACAAAGTCCTCCTCAATGGACTGAGGAAGCAGCTCGATGAAGCAAAAGGAAACAGGGTTGAAGAGCTACCCTACGTGCTGTGGGCCTACAGAACCACCCCGCAAAGCTCCACGGGGGAGACCCCTTTCCGTCTTTCGTACGGGACGGAGGCAGTAATCCCGGTAGAGATCGGGGAGCTGAGCTGGAGGACACTCCACCCGAAACCTCCGGAGGACAATAGCCAGGCGTTGAAAGAAAACCTCGACCTCGTCGATCAGGTCCGAGGCCAGGCTTCCCTTAAAGAAGCAATAATAAAACAGAGGGTAGCAGACCGATATAACTCGAAAGTGATCCCTAGGGACCTTGAGGTCGGTGATTTAGTTTTACGAAGAGCCGATGTCGGTTTGAAGAACGCCGCACAGGGCAAGCTCGCCCCCAACTGGGAATGACCTTACCGAGTTTTATCTAAAACCGGCAGAGGTGCCTACGAATTGGAGACCTTGGCCGGGAAGGCGATCCCAAGAACTTGGAACGCCACTAAACTAAAAAAGTACTACAGCTGACTCTCATCTTACCTAAAGAACGGTGTATACCGACGTTGTAATTCATTTTATCTGAAGAGCGGTGTATACCGACGTTATTTTTATTTTTTCTGAAGAGCGGTGTATACCGACGTTATTCTTATTTTATCTGAAGAGCGGTGTATACCGACGTTATTCTTATTTTATCTGAAGAGCGGTGTATACCGACGTTATTCTTATTTTATCTGAAGAACGGTGTATACCGACGTTATTCTTATTTTATCTGGAGAACGGTGTGTACCGATGTCATCAATTATGTTTGCGGTGTCTACCGATTTTATCACCTATGTTATCTTCTCGTAGCTGACCGAGGCTGTCGCTACCCTAAGGGGCGAGTTCGATCTGGGCCGAGTCCCGGTAAACTGCCCCGAAGGCGATCATCGTTACGTAAAACAACTAGTTGGCCGAGGTTGCCACAACCCTAAGGGACGAGTTCGATCTGGGCCGAGTCCCGGTAAACTGCCCCTAAGGCGACACTTACCACTTGAGCGAATCAAACGCAAGTGCACGAATGTAAAACAACAGTATAAAGACTAAACCGAGATTAATGAAACTGGAGGCACATTAAAATACATCTCTATTACAAGTTACACCGGATACGACGGGGTCCTCTAGTTCAAAAAGGGTGGCGACATATTACAAATTCCGGTTCCGCCCGGAACTCGGGGCTTTTCTCCCCCACCGGTTCCACCCGGAACCCAAAAAAGCAGCTAATCCAGAGCTTCCCCATCAACAACAATCACGGCAAGGAAGGGGGAGGGTAAATGACGTCAAACGCTTTAGAGTCAGGGTAGGGCTTGACCACACGCCCGCTTTCTACGGTATGCTCCAAACGAAGAATCCCCCGGTCCAAAGGCAGAGAGGGATGGATAACAGCGACTTGAGCAAGCGCTTTTTCGAAACTCTCCCCAGCCACGTCCACAGCCATCTGGGCCACCTCCACCATCTCGTTCTCCACGGCCTCGGCTTTGGCACGCGCCTCCTGGAGCTCTTTTTCCAGTTCAGCAATCCGAGGCGAAGAATCGACACTAGACCCGACCTGGGCCTGCCTCGCTTTCACAAGATTGGCCTCGAGTTCATAAATACGGGCCCTCAAGGAAGAAACCACCTCTTCAGACCGCCTCTCTTGACTCTCAAGGTCTGAGATTCGGACCTCATGTTCCATGCACAAATTAAGGGCAGAGTCCCTCTCCTTTTCAAGTTTGTCTGCAACCGCCTTGAGCGCGGTCTGGTCCCTCTCCAGCACCTCATATTTCTTCTGCAACTCCTCCCGGGCCTTCCTTTCATTGTCCCTCTCCACCAGAGCTCCTGTAATAGCAGAAACAAGGAAGTCAAGAACAGAAATAACCAAAAAGAAAAATCAAAGAGTGCATCTCGGAACTTGGTGTCACCTTTTGCCTGACTCCCAGCCTCGACCCTCTGGAGCTTGGACACATCGGCCAGATACCGGAATAACCTGAGAGCCGCCTCGACCGGGTCGACCCGGGAATCCTCCACGTGCTTCTGCAGGAAGTCGGCGTCAATCGAAAAACCAGAAGACCTAGAAGTTCGGTGCTTCCCATGACGACCCTGTTTAGAAGCCCGGGCGGCCGGAGCATGTGAAGTAGAAGCAGGGTCTGCTTGCGGCAGGGGGCGCTCCCTTTTCCGATGTAAGAGATCAGCAGCCCGATCCTCTACACCAGCCAAGCTGGCCTCCGGGATTGTATTGATCGGAACGGCAGCAACGGGCTTTTCCTTCTGAACCCCGGCCTTCCTTTCCGCAAGAGCCGCCAAGCGGGAGAACTTGTCAGGCCCCATGCTATCTGCAAAATAAGGAAAATAAACAATGTTAAAAGAAACGACAGTCAAAAATTATGGGCGGGGTTATCTACCAAAAACCTACTAAGAACGGCGACTACTTGAGATTTCGACCCGGCCCCAACTAATCGGGCTACGTCAATCCCGAATTTTTTGGGATCCCGGCAGACAATCAGGTCGGCGAAATTCGTCAAGACCGCCAGCGAGTCCTGATCAACCGGGGATAGCCGCCCTAAGCTGACGGTGTAGGAATGAGGTCGCCGGTTGAAATGAGAGAGAGACCACCCTAGTTGAAACTTGGTGAACTCCAGTGATTTCCCGTCCGCAGAATATTGGCCGACGTGCCTCATTGCCTCCTCGTTCACGGGCTCCACAAAAAAGTACTTGTTCTTCCAGTTCTTCAGAGAGTCGGAATAGGGCATGAAAATCTTTACTCCCCTCCTAGCCCGGAAGTTCACGTGCTCCCACCGATCCTTGGTCCCATCCTCATGCCTCCGGTTGACCTCAAAAAGGTGGAAGAAGAGGTCGCATGAGATTGGCCTCCCCAAATGAATGCACATCAACTCGAAAGCCCGGAGGAACGCCCATGAGTTGGGATGTAGTTGGGAAGGAGCGAGGTTCAAGATCTCCAAAGCCTCTTGCTGAAAGGCGGTGAAAGGGGGGCTAACATGCATATCAAGGATCGTCACCCCGTACATAACAAATTTCAGAGCTTTCGGCCAGACGGCTACGTGTTGGTCTTCAGTCATTCCCTCCACGTTCCAGATCTGATCCTTCCGGGAAAGGCGATTGACAAAGAAACTCATGTCATCCCCGGTCCTATAGAGGGACGGAATCCCCCTCAACGCCTCCGACACCCATGAATACTCCCGGGGAACAGTGAGAGGTTGGGACAAGAGAACATCGACCGACCCTACTCCGGCTCGTGGGTATTGGTCGGAATCACCTTCCTCATACGCAGGGTCCCCGCGATGCCCAAGACCGTCTTCATTATTGCGACTCTTAGCGACCTCCGCCTCACTCTCATCCGAGCTCCAGCTAGTACTTCCCTGTTCTTCACAGTCGAGCTCGGCCTCAGAATCCTCCGAATCAAGGACCACTACCTGTGTTATCTTCATCCACCGGCTCGTTGCTGGGAACCCCAGGAGAGCGGTCTTCTGCGTGAGTGGGAGCAGAGCCCAAGTCGTCTTGAACCTCGGGAACAACCGACCCGGGGGGACTAGCACGAATTTCCGTCGACTCTCCAATACCGGAAGCCATTGTTTTTGCGAGATTAGGGCGATCTGAGTCAGCAACTCGACGGGTTTGTTTTGTCCTCGCCAGATCGATCCTGCAGAAATGGGGGCTTGACGAGTCAGGTTGATACGTAAACAGTGGGTCCACAACCAAGTCGGAACCCGACCTGACGACCCCCACTCTGTATCTATAAATACGGGTTTTGAGAGAACCTGGCCGTGATCTAAAGCCGGAAGCAATAAAGAAAAGGAGGAAACTAACCTGGTGAAAAAGGAAACTCGTCGAACACTTGAAGCAGGTCGCGAACAGCAAAGGTCTCACTGAGACTCAGCACAACTCTGAAAGGCGAAATAAGCTCCGGAACGACTTTAAGATCGGAAGCAGAGCAATTCGCAGAAAAACAGTCCAAAATAAGGGGGATCCCCCCTTCTATTTATAGGGAGCATGAAGGCCACAGATGGGCCTGGGCCTAGGCTACGCTTTCCAAAGCTAGCCCCTAGGCAGGCGCGTCGTTCCAAGCGCCATAATTACCCTAATTATCCTCGAACGACGCGTCCCATCAATGGCGTTGCTAGCTGGCACAGAAATCAAGGCAAAGCTATGCCGGATCGCTTCGTTTCCCTCGGCTCGCCCCGGTCTCTTGACCCCGTCGTGACTAGAATCTCTCAAAAACGGACAGCCTCGGGTCATTCGACGCGACCTGAGTCCCTCAGATCGTCCCGGTATACCGTGAGTCTCTCACCCCAGAGTTTGGGCCCGACGTGATCTCTAAACGACAAGTCTAGCTCGCCTGAAGGCGACCCGACTTGGGGGGCTACTGTTATGGATTGGGCCTCAATGGCCAATCCACCAAAAAGGCCCAATAACAAAGGACCCAATTCATCCAACGGTGGAGATTGCAGACCTAGATCCAACAGTCCTCCTCCACTCCAGATACCTATAAATAAGCATTGATTGCTCACATTAATGGTACTCATCTCTCACATACTTTCACTTGTAATTGACTCACTCACTGACTTGAGCGTCGGAGTGTCATTGCAGGTACCACCCCACCTCGGACCGGAGCACCAACTCAGACGACCAAGGACATACGTACCAACTATCTCGGACCGGACTACTTATCCAAGACCGGATACCTATCATTTCTTTGAGAGAACGAGCATTTTCCAAACAATAATTCCTCAATATGAATGCAACTTTTGAACAAATGAAATTAAACAAAGTACTTAGGTCACTTTAAAACCATAAAATACTCTACATTTTGTTGAATAAAATAATTCGAATATTTTCTTTCTATTAAGTGAAACACTATAAGGCATTGATTGTGATTAACTGTTGGACTATTAAACCAATCAGCATGAGGATGCAGGATTGATAAATGCAGGGGATCACACACACCCTAATTTGAGGAACTATCCACATCCTCTCTCACTCTCTCTTGAACACTCCCTACACCATTGGGCCACGTCACTTATTTTTATAAATTTCCTACCTAATAACCGGCTATGCAAGTTTAGAAGAAAAAAAATCACTTCCTTTGTTTTTGATAAAATTTAAAATCCCACACATGTCCTCCATTTGAACCTACCACCACCACCCACCCCCAAGATATCACCTGCAAAATACCATACCTCAAGAATCTAAAACATCCATGCTTCTTTTCTTTAATATTAAAAATGGAAAATTTTTGTTTAATAAAAAAGTGGCAAAGATGATTCTTCCTCAAGATCCCCACACCAAACCAAGCAATGCGCCAGTATCACCCTTTTTTCTTTTCCCCTCCCTCTAGTATCTGCAACTTTAGCACCAACCGGCTTTACAGTAATTTGCAAGATTTCAACAGCTCCGAAAAGCACCCATCACCTCCAAATACCTATTCTAAAACCATTATGCACTTCCCACGATCTCATCGAGCTTGAGGACAAAACGGCATTGCTGCCAATGCTAAGACGACAATCGCAATATTGGGGGCCTTGTGAAAGCCCCATCAGCTGAATGAAACTACAGGAGATTCTGATTTACCGTTCGACTTTTACACTCCACTCATGATAAACTTTCTTATAGCATCTCTACTAATGTTCCTCCATACTATGAGAAAGAAGGGGGAGGGGGGCATATAAGAAAACATAAAATATAAATACATACAATAAAGTAAATGTAAATCAAATAGACTGGAGAAAAATTCAAGGGAAGTTGTCAGTGAAGTCGGTACTAAAGATTCAGTATTTTCCTACTTTCACCGCATACAAAGGTGGAGATGATTTGCCATAATTTTTGTATTGGAAGTTCCCTACATTCGTGCATCAAAAATAAGTTTGTTCAAAAAACTTGCATTTGAACCGCTTCAAACAGATCATAACTTGTAAACAGGTTCAATTCCGAGGAGATAAAAGCACTTTCTCATCACAATAGCCGTTGCTTCGCACAACAAGAGTCGACTAGTTTCCTCAGGCGACCCCACAACCTGCCAAAGGCAAGAAATTGACTTAAAATACAACAAATATTCTACTTGGAACCTTTAAACAGGCCTAATTACTAGAAAATCGGAATAAGAATGGCATTGTAACTAATATGCACTAACAACAATCATCTGCATTAACTTATAGCTTTAGTAGTATACCTGACAACTAGAATAGAATTTCTTTGTGAAGATTTCGGCCAAATTATATAGGTATTCACACAACACATTTGGTAATAAATTGGAGCATGACTCCACGAAAACCTGAAAAGGGAAAAAGAAAAAAACCCACATTTAAGTGCATGTATATTTATAGGATTATAAATAAATAATAAATAAAATAATACATATACCAACGGCTAGCTCAAGTCATGATAACTAAGTTAAACATTACCAGTATAGCATGCAGGTACAATTCTCAAGAAAAAAAATATTTCAAAATACCTCGGTAAATTGTAGTAGATGAAGACCCAATGTGCGTTCATCTTGATGATCCAGAACCAAATTCCCATTCTGCAACAAGTTGATATACAAGATATAAAGCGTAAGAAACTTGCACTAGCTTGTGTTTAGCTGTCTTATATATACTGCAGTACTGAGTCAAATCCCAGTTATGATATATGAATGCTGAATTGACTGGTATTAAGTCAAACATGGTGGAGTACGAAACCTAGGAACTCTTGCATTGTATAATTAAGTTTGATACAAAATAATTAAATCACATATTTAACAACAAATGTAATTTCATCATCACGGAAATAAGAAAAAACTTACTATTTTTAGTTCTTCTATGTCTTTACCAGATTTCCTGATGATGGAGCAGATCCTAGCATGTGCATAAAGCAAATAAACAGCAGTATTCCCCTGTTGGACAAAAAGAACTTAGAAAGGTGAGACATTTATAGCTTTACATTAGTTAGTTTTGAAGGAGGGTGAAATACGGGTTCAACTATTGATAAGAGTTGCTCCTTAGAGTTCTGATTGCAATTTTTAATATAAAAGCAAAATTTATAGCTGTAGACTTCATAAATAAATATTTGCCAAGGGTACCAGCTTCTTAAATTGGAAAATGCACCTTATCGTTAAGCATCTGATCAAAATTGAAAGTGTAATTTGTTAATCTGTTGATCTTCAAGTCAGCATATCTGCAAACATTTAGCATTTCCAATCAAGGCATAAGCAGACAATGGAAATGCTGTAAAGTCGAATCAAAACCATATTCTTATACCTGTGTTAGATGAATGTGACAAGAAAAATCCAAAAAAAAAAAAAAAAAAAAAAATCAACCAAGAACCCGGTGCTTTTGTTCTTATCTGATTTAACTATTAGCATTTAGAAAACATAATCACAAACACCAAAGTGAAAACAAGACTAAATCAACCAGATTCAGAACATTATCACAGAATTTAAAGAAGAGGTAATCGTAAGTCAATAAATCTGTCTGCAATTTAACCCAATAATGAATATAAATATTCTTATAATAAAGCAATGTACAACAGATTATCACTAGAAAGCATGTGGAATAAGCTTCAAACATGGGTCAATTTTTTTGACAAGAACTAACTCAACTAATTAGGATTTAGAAAACATAATAACAAAGACCAAAGTGAAAACTAGTAGTATACATCAATCAGATTCAGATCATTAGTACAGAATTTAAAGCAGCGGAAATGAAATTTTAAAATTCAGTCAAGAGGAAATGGTTAAACAGTAAATCTGGCTACAGTTTAACACAACAAATATGCTTACAACAAAGCAAACTACAACAGACATTACTGGAAAGTGTGTTGATTATGCTTAAAACATGGGTCCAACTTTTTTTGAGAAGAACTTACTTAACAGCCCCATATCCAATTGCCTCTGATGTTCTCTCAATCTCTTCCTCCGTCCAATTTTTAGCATTATCTAAAAGAAAAAGGATTTAGAAGGCTTAGCCATTGCGGTATAGTATCACTTTCATAGATTTTAAACAAACAGAAATGTCATTTGACGGGTTCATGCTCACAAACAGGATGTAACGTAAAAATTGATATAGGTGGTACTTTACCACGTTCGAGAAGGGCAGTTTTACAGCGGCTTTTAGCTTCATCAAGTAAATCAACCAATCGAACAGTCTCGCTGCTGCGACTACGAAATCGTTTTCCATCCTCCCCAAGAACAAGACCAAAACCTATATGAGTGCATTTCGGATATTCATTTTCATCCTTTGGAAGCCACCCTGCACGCCTAAAGGCCTGAAAGAAAAAACCAAATGAATGCCGGACATTTAAACTCATTGGAATAAATATCAGCAGTGGCACTAATAATATGTCAGACCTGGTGATCTGTCAATATTACCAATAAAAAAAGGAAAAAGAAAGACATGTCTGATCATAAAACACAACAAAGAAAACCATTAGTAAATAACAGAAAAACAGAAAAGAAAATAACCAAGACAACTTTCATCGTGCAAAAGCAAAAAGAAAACGTTATTTTGAAAACAAAATACAACAATAGGATTGCAAGAACATTGTCAATTGGAATACATACCTTATAAAGCATGTCAAAATGTTGCCACTGACCAACATCTGTAACATATATATTCCAATCAAGCTTTTCTACATTCAGACGATACCTACAGGGTTAACGTGGCTCAGATAACTAAAATAGTTTACTTTTCGCAGTTGATATATTTCCTATTCCAAAATTAGATTATAATTTAGACACAAATAAACATGTATCCCAAAATTTACAAAAAAAAATGCAGTGTCTAGGTGGCTGAATGTGTATTCCACGTCATTTAAATGTTACACGTTGGAAATTAATAAAACAAAAATTAAACAAACTTAAAAAACAGAAATTAAAAATGAAATTAAACCCAGAACTCTCCTCTCCACCCATGAATACACAACACCAGATTCATCCCTAATTCATCTAGGCAACACCAGATCCCTCACTCACGTTTCATTTTCCTCACCTTCTTTTGAATCACCATCATCAGTAAACAAGCCCCAAATTCATTAGCACAGTAGAAACAAAAAAACCAGGTTGGTGTGGTGTTGTGAAAAAAACGCAAAAACAAAAATATGAAGAGTATTGTGATGATGATTCCCATGGATGTGATGAATTCAAAGCCCTGATTTGTGACGAATTCAAATCGCAATTTATGACAAACTGAAACCCTAATTTTCGTAATCGGAAGCAACATAAGCCAACGTTTTCAGAATCAGAGTCAATGTTGTTGGAAGCATTAGCGAGAGTAGTGAGAGGGAGCTCAAAATCAAGTTTAGAATCAAATTCAATGCTGTTTCTGATTTTTATAGCATGAATCTGGACAGCAGCAAGATGAGCAAGATAAGATGAGAGTGAGATTAGGATTTGGGGATGGAGATTACTGGGTTTGCATGAATCTGGGTTGCTAGGTTGAGAAAAATAGTTGAGGGTTGGAGATTTGGGGTTACGAATTGGGCACAAAAACATGAACTTGGAGATTTTTGGATTGCTAGCATGAATCAGGGACGAATTCACTGAATTGGGAATGGATTTGAAAAGAATTCTAAAACGAATTTGCAGATCTACGAAAACGAAAACATGAACTTGAACTCTGGTGACGAAAACAAAAATGAAAAATGAAAACTTGAAGTTTGGTGATGATGATGAAATTAGAAGAACATAGGGGATGGAATCGTGGATGATAGTTGAAGAAGAAAGGGGATGAATGAATCTGATGCTTTTTTTGGAAATTAGGTGAAGGAATTTTTTTTAAAAAAAAAACAAAATCTTAATAAAAAAGGACAAAATAAAAAAGAAATGCCACATCATAAAAAAAGCCACATGTGAATGACATGTCAGCATCATTTAACGTTAGGGACTAATAATAGAAACGACAAAATAAGTTGGGGACCAAAACACCTATTTCGTGAATGTAGGGATTAAACTTAGAAGGACCCAATTTTGTAGGGACCAAAAATATATTTTACCCTAATAATAATAATAATAATAATAATAATAATAATAATAATAATAATAATAATAATAATATCCTTTTCTTACTACGTGAATCCAACTACATGAATCAAACAACACAATATCCTATTAAAAATCATGTCTAATAACAAACAACTTCAATGTAACTCCTTGTTAATGGTTTATGATGTAGTTTCTATCAAGGTAGTCAAAATCGAGATTATACGTATAATCGGAAAGATGTAAAATCGTAAATCGTGGAATCGTAACTATAATCGTAAGATTATACAAAATTCATCAAACACATATATTGGAGATGTATTATATATAACTACTTTAAAAACTTAATTAATAGTAAGATTGATATGTCATAAGTTGATAAAACACAACTAATAATCTTAACTTATAAGTCACAAAAAACTAATTAAGCTATTACAAACAGAACACAAGCAGAACAAAGGCTGCAACAAAAAAAAATGTTGAAAATAAGGTTTTTCGTTAAGAAATTACCATAACAGAGTTTGAATAAGAAAGAGTTTAAATAAAAGAGCTTGAATAACAGAGTTTGAATAATAGAGTTTGAATAAAAAATGAAAATAACAGAGTTTAAAAAATCATGAACTTGACCTCTTGGCTGGGAAGATGCAAGAGGAGATATGCAGAAAAGAGACGCAAGAGATGCGTGAGAGAAGGGAGAGCGATGAGCAGGAAGCATTGCGACGAAGAAGACCTGCGAAGAAGCAGCGAAGAAGAACGAACGTGCGAAGAAGAAGACCTGGAGAAGCTTGTTTGGGGGAACGTGAAGCTCTCTTTTTTTTATTTAAATTTAAATTTTAAAACAAAAAAAGTAACTGTAAGTAAACGTTTTACTTTTTACTCAGGTTGGTAATTTTTTAACCTAAAGATTTAACCCTAAGTGACTAAACGCGAACTGGGTCTTTTGACCCGTCTTCCTTACCCGATTTCTGGTTAGGGTTTTTGATTCCAGAGGCGCCGCAGCAGCAACAGAGCACTCCGCCATCTCGCAAGCAGTAACAACGTTTGTAGACTCGAAAAAACGCTAACGATTACACGATTTTACGATTTTCAGATGCGATTCCACCCGATTCCACCATTTTACGATTCGACTAAGTATCATAATCGTTGGGGGGCTGTGTAATCGTAAAAACGTACGATTATACGATTTTAATCACGATTCTGACTACCTTGGTTTCTATGTCTTCTACCTCTAATCATTGGAATATCCTTCATCTAACCTACTCTCCAATTTTTCTATCAGCGCTTCTAGTCTTCTCCATGGATGCCCAAAGCCCCAAACCACTAAAGGCACACTCTGGCATTTCGCAAAGTGCGTGACATTCAAGATATTTTAATATGGCAATAATAGATGACAAAGTATGAACACTCAAGTGAGCCACAACACAATTTTCAGAAATATATCAAAAAAACTAAAAGTAGAAACTAACCAAAGTGATGCTAAATCACTTGAAAAATAGTTGTAGCCACCATCCCTTTTCACAGCAATTAGTGGTATATCCACACCCTCAACAAATATCACCCGAGCACCATCGCTATCTTCAATCAGTCCTAATTTATCCAGTTTCTCCAAAGTTGGAGGGATTAAATCATTAAAGAAGCTCTCTCCCTGTGACCAAATACATCACCAATCAATACATGGTAAAAGAAAAAATGTCATCATTATCCATTAAAGTAAAAATCTGTAATCATCGCAACATAAATTCAAGATATTCAATTATTGCAGCAACAAGTGCACATTAACAATTCCCTTTAAGATCCATAATCGGTAATTTTTGCTGCAAATTGGAAATCAAAATTGCTATAGGAGTCATACTTAATATTTCAGTAAAGTTGAATTGAGAACATAATTCAAACAAAAGACTAACAAGCTAATTGGTGAGCTAGATAAGAAGCTGATTCCTACTGCAAAGCCAACTAACCGGTCAAACTTTTGGTCGCAACAAAACAAGAAAAAGATACAAATTTTACTAGATAGAATATGGCAGATCTGGCTAAAACACAGAATCGAAGCGACAACACAAATTCAATAAAAGCCGCAGCAACAGCCAGAATTTCTACAAAAAACAAACATATACAAGGCAGGCATAGAATTCTATGTAGTTGGTCCTACACTGAAATGCAAAAAAAAAAACAGCGTTGAAATTCTGTGAGATACAAAAGAAACTAGAACCCCTTACCATTGCCTCCACACGAATTCCAAGACGTTTATAGACCTTATCAAATTCAGCCTTACTGACATCACAAATTTTCTCCCATGCTTTGCGATACTTGGGATCCCCACTCTGAAATCAAAATTCAGGCATAGAAGAAGTGTAAAACAAGCTCCCCATGATTTTCCAAATAGGGGGGAGAAAGTAAAAACTATAAAGTGCAATTTACCTGGAGCTTGACCACTGACTGATGTGCATTTAACTTAAAATCTGGATCACTATCAAATTTCAATTTTGATTTCTTGTAGAATGCCTAAAATGCACCAAATCCAAACCAATAACTTCAGAATAACTGAAATGATTCACTTTTCCAGCTAAACACAAATTCTTCAACATCAAATTGATGTTGACAATAACCTTAAGGATACACTAAGTAATAAGAATTAGAAATTTGAGTTATTAGCCAATTTAGCCCCTGAAATTTTACAAAAGTTCAATCTGGTCCCTCACATTTACACCTCTTCCCCAAACACTCCATTTAGGAATGCACTGTTTATATCTAACTGAGTAATGTGCCACTGCTTGGAGATAGCAATGGTTAAAACTTTACAAACTGTGAGTGGCTTTACAGGTCTCGGTGAAGTCAAACTCAGGAATTTCAGGAACAACCAAAAGTATGGAGAATCTATTTGAAGAATGACTGGGCATGATTGATTAGATATGCTGCTGTCAGAAAGACATGATCCCGAAAATTAAAAGACAAGCCTTCATATGCTAGCAAAGTGAGGTCAAACCCAACTACATGTCTACGCTTCCCCTCAACTGACCTGTTAAAATGGTGTGTATGTCGACATGTAATTCCACAAAGTACACCATTAGTGGTGAAGTAGGAAGTTAGAGCCTTGTCGAGACTTAGCTAGTTATTTATTCACATCAGTAGGGCGGAGAGTTAGTGAATAACCATACTCTACTGTAAAGTTAATCAGACAGCCAAGTATACTACTACAATAGGAGACATCAACTGGCATAAAGTTCATTTTGATATATTTTCTCACCTGGAGATCTCCAATAGCTGTTTCATTAACATCTTCCGGGTTCGGAAACTCCTCAAAGAGGTATGCAATCAGCATACCGAACTGCAAAATCAATGCACGGACTTTAAGCCATACGGTCCAATGTTAAAATGAGAATTTTCCTAATAAATGTTGTATGATTCAAGCAAATATATCATATCTCATAAGTAAACATCTATAATTCAGTAACAACTGAAATTGAAATAGTTCAATATCTAAAGTATAAACTATTTTCTTTATGGGTTAGGAGTTAGGACATCAACTGTTGAAGGATAGACAACAAAGAGGAATAGAATACCTTCATTTAAATGGGAGGAACGCAATTCAAGTTTTTAATCATGAAGACTGATGTAAGTTGTTTTTTAATCATGAAGACAGTTAAAAAAACAACTTACATCAGTCATTGATACAAAACAAATATAACTAGCTCTCACGCCAGTAAGTCATGCTATGCTAAATGCTAATGAACACAAGCTTGTCAAGTTAAATGATATTTGCAAATGACTATAAAAGTATGGAGAAACCTAGCATTGACAGTGTATATCAATGATCTAGACACAATAAATCACATGAATATTCAACCTCAGTTTAAACATGGACTGTATTCAAACACAGGGGATTGACAGTGTATATCAATGATCCAGACACAATAAATCACATGAAAATTCAACCTCAGTTTAAACATGCACTGTATTCAAACACAGGGCACAATAAAGCATAGTCAAGAAATTAAATGTACCTGAGTTCCCCAGTCACCGAGATGATTTCGGCGGATAAGATCTTTCGCCTGGCAAAATTCAAGCATTCGAGCTAATGTGTCCCCAATTATGGTCGACCTCAGGTGACCAACGTGCATTTCCTTTGCTATATTAGGCGAGGAAAAGTCAACCATAACATTCTTGATATTGGCTGGAAGTCGAGGTGCCCAGGAATCAATACCATCGATCAGCATACTCTGTAATCTCTGCAGGAGGAATGTTTTAGGTTTAGTGCATAATCCAAACTAGGGGTGGAGGTGGACATCGGTCGGATTGTGTCGGATTCGGGCCCAAAACAGGCAATCCGACACAATCCACGGTCGAGAACATTAGGCCCAGTTATGACCATTTGGAAGGACGGTTAAGGCGGGTTCGGGTTAGACGGGTCGTGGGTGGTTTCGGTTGGGTAATGGCGGGTTGGCTGACGGAAGTGAATGAGAAGAACAGAGAGAAAAATGTTGGAGAGAAATAAAGTCATAGCCATTAAAGACCAGAAACTAGAGAAGAGGTTTCAGTTCAGTTAAGAAGAGACGATGTTGGGGAGAAGAAAATTTATTTTATTCTTTCAGAAATGTAATACTGACTTGAGAGAGAGAAATTAGAGTAATAAAATATTAAATTTAATTGTTTTGCATCCTACTATTGCATCGTTCAGAGAGAACATAGAGTGCAGTCTAGCTTGACTGAGTCTACTTTTTTTGCAGTACTTTTCTCTCTTGCAAAAACAGTGTATTTGCAGTCTAGCTTTGCATAGTAAGAAACCACTTTTTCAGTATTTCATCTTCACACAACCTCAAAAAAATATTAAATACACTAACCACTCAATGTACATGGTCGGGTTCGGTTACTGATGGATGCAGGTTTGATATCCGAGCCCGCCCATTTGAACCCATTAGGAACCGATGTGTCTTAGTTGGTCGGGTTCGGTTTCCACTGACAGGCCCGTAACGACAGTTTCTACGGGTTGTACGGTTTCGGGCGGGTTGCGGTTCTGTGTCCACCCCTAATCCAAACTACATAACTAGGACACTGGACACACACACACACACTACAATTCAGATGCCAGACTAAAAAACTGGGGACACACATACTAGTTGTACACTTGTACATACTATTTCTAATTCTAAACTACAAATGGAAATGCAATCAAATCACCTGTGCTATCCATTTCTTTGATACAACAATATTCACAAATCCAGGACCAGCAACAGAGCATGACTCTATAATTTCAGAAGGAGGGAGATTTTTCACGATGGCCTACACAAACAAAAAAGACAAAGATTATCATTTGACATTGACAAATCAATCTAATTCCAAAATCAATGAATATCAAAAAGAGTTCAAAAGAACCCACATAAAGTGAGAAGGGGAAGAAGAAAATTATCTTTGATTATACCTGTCCAACTGCATTGGGATTTCGGAATTCTGTCTGCTTTCCTTTAATCTTAGCCCATATACTCATTGCGTTATTACTGCACAAAGCAACAAAAAAATCTCTTTTGATCAGCTTTAAGCAGTTAGCATGCAAATAAGCATCTTTTGCACATGCACATTGCACAATGCAACTAAAACGTTAAATTCATTTCATACCATTGATAATCAGCAAATTTGACACCATTTTTAGCAGCGCATGCATCAATTAAGGGCTCAACATCAGGTTCATCAGGCACCGTTGCTCTCAGAGATTCCCTAAACAGGTCAGCCAATTGTTTTTTGACACTGGCCGGACAAACTAAATCCTGTATCCAAACACACAAACTAACATCACCATTCAACATTTTATTACAAATAAGAGCTGAAGATATTAACATGCACAACAATAAAACAATACACTCTCAGAAATGAAAATAAATCAATCAATTAGTTAAATAATTAATCTAATTAATTAATTACGAAATGGGAACTCGATGAACTTACGACGAACATGACGGAAACGGAACTTTGTTTCACTTAATCAAAACTCTTCAGATGCAACCTTCAGTGAATCTGTCAACACAACAACAATATTCAAATTGAGACGAGAGATAGAGAGAGAGAGAGAGAGAGAATTTAGTTGAGTTGAGTTGAGTTGAGTTGAGTTGAGAAGAACCAGAGAAGAAAGAATCAGTTGAGGGAGAAGAAATGACACGGCGAAGGCGGCGCCACCAAGGGGATTAAATTTAAGAACCCTAACCCTAAAATCTAAAATGTTACTAGTACGTTTTTCAATATGAAACACTAACATGTGGTGGACCAGGAATTTTACTAGGTTAATTAAATTTTTTTTTGTTATTACGAGGTTGATTAATTAGCACTCCCTCCGGACAAGGAACAAACAACTTTTTATCTCCATTGAAAAATCGGGGTTCAAAAGAAAAATCACCTGTCAAAATCATCGGTTAGGATGGTTGAAGATTTTCTTTTCAAACCAAACTTTTTAAGGGAGCACAAGGGCTGCCCAACCCTTACAATAGAGATATAGAAAAGGGAGAGGACCTCTTTAAAACCTCCATGAGCCAAAACCCAATGGGAAAAAGACTCAAGAAGGAAAAAGAGTAACTCGTACAACCTGCACCATAGTGGGAAAACAACAACCTAGCCCACTGTTTCTCCCCCTACTAGATTACATATTGTTAAGAAATGTAAACTTTTTAAAAGTGAATTCCAAATTTAATTAGTCTTTAAGTTTACATTTATTCTCCTATTTAGTACATTTCTTTTCAAACCAGACTATCTAACTCAAACCAAGCAATCGTTTTAATTTAGTCTGCGTGTCGTATGTCTCAGGGAATATCGTTACGAGAACGGTATTTTGAACGCTTTCAATACTATTCTGTTTTAATTTGGACAAATGCGTGGTGTTTCGTTCAATTGGGCCAATGTCCAACATTTTGGGCTAAATTTTCAGTGGTTTCTCCAATTTGGCCTATGTCCAACATTTTGCGCCCGATTTTGGTAGCTTATCTAATTGGGCTTAGGCTTAATATTTTGAGTCAGTTTTAATAAATGGGCCTATGTCCGGTATTTTGGACCTAATTTAGTCCTTTTGATAAAAAGCCACAAAAATGATAATGAAATAAAAACAGAATTAAAAAATATATTACAATATTTATTAAGTGTCCAAATATACAAAAAAGTCCAACAAAAATACAAAATAAAAACCCAAAAATACAAAAAATATAAAATCTGAAAATACATAAAAAAATCAATAAAAATACAAAAAAAAGAGGGAATAAGGTAGCAGTTGCGCCTTCACCACCCTCCTTGAACACCAAGTTATCCATCTTCTCTAACCCAAGCCCAAAACCTGTAAAAAAAGGAAACAAAATCAGGTCAAAATCAGGAATTCATGGCAAAAAACCTAATTGGTGCCTATAAAAGGAGGCTGAGATTTCAAAGAAAAAACACACAACAATTCACACACAAAAATTACATAGAAAATCTGCACAAAAATTCTGAATCGAAGATCAGCAGCAGTGGTAACAGCCGTAGCAGAGCAAGTAAAGGGGAATAAGCAGAAATTGGACAAGAGGTTGGTCTACACATTGTTGTTTTTGTTAATTTAGGTTTTATCAAGCCCAGTTTGTAAATAGGTTCTCTTTTTTAATTCGTACTAATAAGCTAAAATCAAGAATAATCAAACATATCCATTCAATCCAGGATTTATTGTGAATACTGATGCTCCAAGAAGATTAGGATTAGGAAAATTAGTGTTAGAAAATCCGAGATCTCAGAATCAGTGATTAAAAAAAACGAAATCAATGATCTTGGAAGCAGTTTTGTTAGAAATCTGTTTCTCTCAACAAAGATTTCGCAAACAATAACAGAGGCCACACAGAACTAGGAACAGAAGAGTAGGCAAAGAAAAGAAGTAAAAAAAGGGATCGGAACTGTACCACCTCCGACCACCGTAAACGGTGGTCGTCTCCCGTAGAGGCACCGTCATCGTCACGCTCCCCAACTGAACCATCGCCGTCGTGATATTCTCCCTGTCGAGACCCCCATTTCGTTCCTCCTTCGCACCGTCAATCGCCACTGTCAGCCTCTCTGTCGCGTCTCTCTTCCCTCTCCTTCGAGTCTTTTCTCTCTCCCTCCATGACTCTCTCTCTCACTCAGAAATCATGGTCTCCCTCTCCCTGTTTCTTTCATGAAAGCTCTCTCCCTCTAACACCACCTACCTCTGTCAAAACCGTCGCGCGAAACTTCCCCCCCGGCGAAGCGTCCCTCAAGCGTCCTCTGCAACCAGCTTCGCGTGACAATCCTTCGCATTCCTCTCTCCTGTTCGCAAGTCCTCTCTCTCACTCCTAAGATTTCGCCTTTCCCTCACTCTCTTGAAATTTCGCTCTCTCTCACATGAGAAATTTTCGCCATCTCTCTCATCAAATGAGAGAAAACGGCGCTGAACTTGGAAGGGTGGGAATTAGGGTTTCCAACAGCCCACTTATCCCCTTTATACTCCCTTTAATTCATTTATTTTTTTATTTTAATTTCTAAATACCGGATTCATTACTATACCCCCATCTTTTAATTCATACACCCCCCCGGTAAGCCTAATTCACAAGACCCAATAAAATTGTGGGCTCTGCTAAACGCAATCCCCTGTTTATAATACAACCCTCTATTATTAAATACACCATATTTTACTTTTGCACCCTCCTTTTCGTTTTTTTCTAATTATTTATTTCTGTTCAAAAATAATTTCTTTTCCAAAAAACTTAAAACAAATAAACAAATATTTCTCCTCAAAAATAGGGAATTGAGCCGGCAGCACGGACGGGTTAGTCGTCGTTTTAGGATGAATGAGCCGCACGGCTCAATAGTCCTAGAACCCCTACAAAAATAATAATTGATAAATGATAACTCTATTTTATATAGAGTTATTCATACATCTAACCATAACTAATTGCTTGAAACCAAGTATAATATGTATTAAATATAGTAGTTTTAGTCAAATAACAACATTATAAGTTTTATAGAAGATTGCACAATGATTTAAGCATTTTGTATATATATTGGTATGTTTGATATGTTTGCTCAGTGCAGCTGCAGTTCATGCTTCTACACCAGGAAAACAACATTGCTTCCACACTAAAGGCACATCCAAGATAAAGTGTTTCTGCACTTAGTGCTTCTGCACTTATTGCTTCTGCACTAGATGCTTCTGCATCTTAGTGCTTCTGCACCGTCCAGCTGTGAGCTTATAACCCCCAACCTTGGAAGCACCTCAATTCATACCATGGCACCAAAAGTTTTGTGACATCATGCTTAATCATTGGGCACATGGAGACACATGCCCACATGCATATGGAGGCGTCCACCATGAAACATCATCATAAGGGGCTATACACCTAAAGACACATGGATCTCCACCATTGGACCTCCTTTAAAGAAGAGTGTTGGACTTTATCTTCTCAAATTCAGAGCAAGAAAGTAACCATGGTTAGGCTACACATTGCTCCACTGCGCAAACCCTCATGCAAAGGAAACCTCAAAGGCTATAAATATGCTCCATGTCATACCCCAATTTTGTCCAGCTTAGATCAAAACCCTAATTTTCCACAAAAATAAATAAGTTGAGGAGTGAGAAGCATCATGCATTGCATTTTGAGTCCTAAAAGTCATTCCAAAGTTTCTAAAATCATTTTTAGAGTTGAAATGCACTTTTTGGGTAAATCAGGTTTTTTTTTGAGTCCAAAAGGGTATTTTGGTCATTTCACAATAAAAATGATAATTCCTCATGAAGGTCATTGAGCATGCATTCTAAGATTCTAGAGGTCATTTCTAGGGTTATAGATTCATTTTTGAAATGGAAACGCATTTTTCGGGCAAATTAGGGTTTTAGAGTCAAAAGGGTATTTTGGTCAATTGTAACGGTTGTTTTTCAAAAAAGCTCAAAAAATATGTATAATTAAAATAAGAAATCTGAAATCAAAATAAAAAATGAATAATAAAATAATATTGGATGTTTATTGTATTTTTAGAATTAGGGTTAATTCCTTTTAGGTGCTTTTTGCTTTTATCCATTTTTGGCCAAAGTAAGCACCAATTTTACAAGCAAACCATCTCCCTCACTCCACCCTCATGCCCTTCACTTCAGCCCCATCAAGTGCACATCACAAAAAAAAAAAGCCTTTCGTCATGACAAGCACACCTTTGAATCCAATAACATTCAATACACAACATATTTTTACCTTCTTTCTCTCTACACCACTAAATACACACTAATTTCTTTATTTCCCTCTCACAACCTTAAACCCATTAGATCTTTGGCCTCCCAAGGATTTGAATAAGAACAACTCACTTCTCTCCTCTCCAAGAAGACCAAGAAATTCGTAGCCCCCCTCCTCTTCCTCACTTCCTCTTGTTTTTTCTTTCATCTCAAAGGAACCTTCTCATTTTCTCCTACACCAAAAACCCTAACAAACAACTCACCTCATTTGCATCCCTCTTTCACATACTCCCTCCATTTCTCATTCAAAGTTCAAGCATCATCATCAAGTAGGCACTTCTTTGAAGGATATTGGAGTTTTGTCGATTTGTGCCTAGCTTCATCTTCTCATCTCACTTTCTAGCTTAAAGCTAAGGTAATCTTTAAAACTTTGCATCATCTTTGAGTATTTCCTCAAAATATAAAAAGCATTCATCCTATCATCTTCATATTCCTATATTGTTGATTGTCGTTA
The DNA here is from genome assembly GCA_039519185.1 of Astragalus membranaceus. Taxonomy (NCBI): domain Eukaryota; kingdom Viridiplantae; phylum Streptophyta; class Magnoliopsida; order Fabales; family Fabaceae; genus Astragalus; species Astragalus membranaceus. The sequence continues at coordinate 45,931,202 of CM076853.1, read as the reverse complement.
GTGAGGGGTGTCATAAGCACTTTGACAAGCACTTAGGGAGGCTTGGGTGCTTATGGTGCTTCTCACCCTTTAATAAATGTTGATTTGTGTTGATCTTAATCCTTGCTTTTCATGAAATAAAATGTTGTTTTATGGCATGTTGTATTTCGCATACTCTCATAAAAGTGTGATTTGCTAGTTGTTGTTGTGTTTTCTCACATTTCCTTGCATATTCACTCATGTTTGCATAACTTTCACAAAAATAAGAAACCCATTTCAAGTATGATGACATTCGGCCATGGGCCTAGGTTTAGGGTTCTTGAATGCCTTTGTTTATTTCATGATTTGGGGATGAATAATAGTTGATTTAGGGTATGTATGCTCCTAGGTTTTAACATAAAAATTAGGGTTTGGGTTTGCTTTAATAAATTTGTTTTTGTTGATGATTGGCAAGGTGATTCATACTTGTGCACTTGTGCACTTAATCTTAAGTGTGAGGATTGACCAAAGTGATTCAACATTCTTTGATACTTTGGTTGCTAAATAATTTTCTTGCTTATGCTTGCCTATGATCATGATGGAGGCGACTCTTTTCCTTAAGCTAACAATTTCATTGTCCACTCTCATATAAAAATATCATCAACACTTAGATAAGTCAACTCCATACATTGCATCTTCCACTAGATATGCATTTAGGTTCAATCTTGCCTATTCTTGTATTTTTGCTCAATGCCCAATTCAAGTTCCTTCTTTGCCTATTTAGGTGTTGTGGTCTAACATGTGTAGTTTAGGCTAATATTTGCTCAAGAATTCAAATGAGATTGTTGTTTGCCTAAGGATTCGATTTGCATTCATTACTTTCTTTTCTAAATGGCCTAGCATGAAAATGGTGACTAGTGACAATCACCCATAACCTTTGTTAGTTTGGTTGTCCTAAGAGCCTAAATTTTAAAAAAAGGATGTTTTCATATGCATAAGCTACTAGTGATAATCACCCATAACCTTTGTTAGTTTGATTATCATGAATGCTTTCAATTTCAAAAGATATTTTCCTAAGCATCAAAAGTCATAGCAAGTGTTAGTGATGATCACCCATAACCTTTGTTAGTTTGATCATCATGAGCGCCCCTCACTTTTCAAAACCAAAGCAAAAAGACTTTCATTTTCAAGGCTCTAGAACTACGTCGCTTTGATTCCCATTTGGGATACGTAGGAGCGAGCCACATCCTCGTCAAGCACAACAAACCAAAATTAATTCGATTGCGAAAGCCCTTTTTGATCATCTAAAATAAAAACCGATTATCATTAATGATCACTCGCGCCGTTGCCGTTTGGTTGTTAATGATAATTTCATTTTCAAAAGAGTTAGTAGCGCGGCCACTCTAAACCGTTGTTGTTTGGTCGTCGCGAACACTCGAATCAAAAGCAAAACCGATTATCGTTAATGATCACTTGCGCCGTTGCCGTTTGGTTGTTAATGATAATTTCATTTTCAAAAGAGTTAGTAGCGCGGCCACTCTAAACCGTTGTTGTTTGGTCATCGCGAATCCTCACTCCTACTGCGAAAACTCATCTAAACAGACTAAAAAACAAAAACCTTTTTAGGACAACCAAGAACTACGTAGCTTTGAATTCTCCATCGCACCAGGAGATACGTAGGAGCGAGAGGCCAACTCTCGTCAAACGCCAAAAATAAAAATTTTCATTAAGTCTTCTCACTCCCTTTTCAATAAAGAGGCAAAATAAAAGCATTTTCAAATCAACACTTCAAACCACACATTTAATTAAATGTTCCCTTTCGGTAGAAAGGAGGTACGGGGTGCTAATACCTTCCCCATGCCTAACCGACCCCCGAACCCATATCTCTAGTTTTCGAAAGACCATCCGCCTTGTCTAAAAGACCTTTTTTCAATGTTTTGGTCTTAAAATTAAAATATTGGTGGCGGCTCCATACCTTTTCCACGTTGTACAATGAGAAGTCCGAACCGGATTTTTTGGGGTGCAACACTCCACTACGCAAACCCTCATTATTCAAAAGGAAATTTTTTATAATGGTTTAGAGACACAAACCAGAGTAATGCTTGATGCATCATCTGGGGGTGTGTTAATGAACCTGTCATACAATGAAGCATGTGAGTTGATTGACAGAATTGCTACAAACAGCTCTAGTTGGCCTACTGAGAGGGTAAGTGCCCAAAAGAAACCATCAGGGGTGCATGAAATCAATGATGTATCTGCCCTATCTGCTCAGTTAGCTTCTCTAACCAACTTGTTCAAAAACTTCACTTCCAACAGTGCATATGTACCAAGTGCAGCTGCACCAACAGATACTTCTACAGCAGCCATAGAACAAGCCCCTCCTGGTGATACAAGTTGTGTATACTGTGGAGGAGGCCACTTGTATGAGGAATGCCCCAGCAATCCTGTCTCTGTCAACTATGTAGGATTCAACAAAAACAACAACCCTTACTCAAACACCTACAACCCTGGGTGGAAGAACCACCCAAATTTCAGATGGAATGATACTGGTGCTTCTGCACCTAGTGCAGCTGCACCAACAGCAACACCACCAGGGTTTCAGTCTCAAAACAACCAAAAACAACAAACACCTGTCAATGATAACTCCATTGAAGCCTTGCTCAAATCCTTTATTAGTGAAATCAGAACAGCTAGGCAAGCACAAGATGCATCTATAAAGAATTTGGAGAATCAAGTGGGGCAGCTAGCAACAGCTCTGTACCAAAGACCAGCAGGTGCATTACCTTCAAATACAGAAGCTACTACATCCCACAGACCAGGAAAAGAACAGGTGAAGGCCATTTCTCTTAGGAATGGAAAAGATCTTACAGATAAAGAAGAGACTGAAGGGAAATGTAAGGGAGAAAAAGAAACAGAAAAAAATAAAAATGAAAAAAATTTGCAAGATGCAGAAGCACCTGATGCTTCTGCACCAAAAGAAATACAACTGCCAAGGTTAGTTCCTGAATACCCTCCTCCTCCTTATCCTCAAAGATTAAAAAAGGCACATGAGGAGAAGCAATTCAGTAAGTTTCTTGAAATATTAAAACAGTTGCACATTAATGTTCCATTAGTTGAAGCACTTCAGCAAATGCCTAATTATGCTAAATTTATGAAAGATGTGCTTTCAAAAAGAAAAAGATTAGGTGATTTTGAAACAATTGCTATATCTGAAGAATGCCAGTCATCCTTGGGAGACCATTCTTAGCAACTGGCAAGACCCTGATTGATGTGCAGAAAGGAGAACTAACCATGAGGGTGAATGATCAAGAGGTGAAATTTAATGTGATGACTGCTCTGAAGTATCCTGCAGAGGAGAATGAAGGGTGTTCAACAATCAATTCTCTTGACCATTGATAACCATCCTTTATGATGGTTATTACTTGCCTTTTTAGCTTGAATTTTAGTAAGTTAATAAACTTGTTGTGTCAATTAGGATGTAATTATGTGTGCAGGGTAGAAAAAATGTTGCAGGAGTGATTTGGTTTAATTTGGGCATTTTGATGCCCTTAATGCATTTAATCGTATTTAGTGTCAGTGCTGCAGCAACAGGTGCGAGCGCATCAGTGGAATTGCGAAAGATGAGAGAGAAAGCTCAAGGAGAATGCGGAAAACACGGAAGTTAAGGCAAGGACAGGTGTCAGAGCTGTATGGCACGGAAAGATATTTCCTATTGAGGAATTCCCACGATTGCCCTCGATCCTAGGACGCATTTCCTTAAAGGGCCCTCATTCTAGGGTTGCGTGCAAGGGGACACTATATAAGGACATTCCTCCTTCTTCATTTGCATGCTCTGCCGTCACGAGGAAGTATAGAGATAGCTCCTCATAGCGTGCTTAGCTCACCATTGTTACCCACAAGCTTCATTGCTGAGACCATTGCGACAGCATCACTTGGAATTACATTTCTCTTGGAGGATTTTACTAGAAGAGCTGGATCAGATCTCCATTGCTACTACTAGAGCTCCTCCACTGTTTCATCTCAATAGTATCATTTCTTCCTTTGGAATTTGTAATATGACTTCTACTCTTTTGTTTAAGTTGTTTTCCATGTTTTGTAAGCTCAATATGAGCTAACTTCTCATAGTTGAGATGCTGGATCTGAAGTAACTAGATTTTTTTATGCTATTTATGAAGTATATTTAATGTTGTGCATTTTACCTTGTGCGTGATAATATTTCCATTTTAGAGTAGGATTGGCCGTCTATTCTAAATAGCATTTATAAATTCAGAGATGGTTTGTAAATTAATCTCACAAGGTAATATGGGTAGTGGGCATTAACGAGAGATCTTGATGCTCCTTGCTTAACCCTAGAGATAGGAAGGTAAAACCCATAAGGTGATTTCTGCTGGTGCTCAAGCAGCCTAGGAGGTACTTCTTTAGGGTTTAGAGATAAACTCTTGCAAGGAAAACCTAGTGTAAAGTATTCGAGAGAATAACGTCTTATTGCTGCAGCACCTAATGCTGCAGCATTGAATATACCCTTAATAGCATATTAATGAAATTACTGAAGTCAATGCATCTCAGCTTGTTCTCATCACTGAATCTTAATTACCATTTCCATTTATTTTTACTGTTTATGTTACCCAAAATTTGTGTGTCATTTACTTTATTCACTAATTTGTTAGCAAAGTTAAACTCTTGAATTTAACTAAATTCCTCGTGGGAACGATCTCATTTACCCTTTATTACTTGTTAAGACAGTGTATACTTGCACTAAGTTTCACACAACAAGTTTTTGGCGCCGTTGCCGGGGAAGTTTTAGTTAAATTAATTGTTTAATTAGTTAGCAACTTAGTGCCTTTTGTTACTAATTCTGTTTGTGTTGTTTCTATTGTTCCAGCATTAGTTGCTGCTACATCTGTTGCTGCAGCATATGCACAGGCATAGACGCAACACTCCAGAATTCCAGTTGCACCCAGAGATAGAAAGACATTTTAGAAATCTGAGAAGAGTTCACAGCACTCCAGGACTTATTGAATTAGGGCGAGCTGCTGCTATGGCTAGTCCTACTCCTACTGTTGATGGTGATATCAGTCCACCACCTTCACCACCTCACACAATTCAAGGTGATGGTGATGGAGGGTACAGAAGACAGATTATTGATATGAATGTCATAGGAATGGCTAATGACAGGGACAGACCCATGAGGGATTATGCAATTTTTGACCCTCAAACTATGCAGACAGGCATAGTGAGGCCAGAAATTGCTACAACCCATTTTGAGTTCAAGCCTATGATGTTCCAAATGCTTCAAACAATTGGGCAGTTTGGTGGTGGTCCCCTTGAAGACCCACATCTGCATTTGAAACAATTTGTTGAAGTTTGCAGTAATTTCATTCTCCATGGTGTTTCAGATGATGCTTTCAAACTGAAACTGTTCCCTTATTCCTTGAAGGATAGAGCAAAGGCCTGGTTTAACTCACTAGAGCCTAACTCTATCACTACTTGGAATGAGATGGCAGAAAAATTTATGACAAAATACTTTCCTCCAATAAAGAATGCCAGGATGAGAAATGAAATTACCTCTTTTAAGCAAACTGAATTTGAAACTTTGTTTGAAGCATGGGAAAGATACAAGGATCTGTTGAGGAAGTGCCCACACCATGGTATTCCTGTCATTATTCAGATGGAAACCTTCTACAATAGATTGGAACCCCAAACAAGGCTCATGCTTGATGCTTCATCTGGAGGAGTTCTACTCAAAGGATCTTACAATGATGCTTATAATCTTATTGAGGATATTGCTGCAAATAGCTATCAATGGCCTACTGCTAGGTTAAGTGCTCAAAAGAAGGTGGCTGATGTACATGAAGTAAGTGAAATCACTGCCTTGTCTGCTCAAGTGGCTTCACTATCTAATATGATCAAAAACATGGGTTCACCTAGTGCTGCAGCAACACCTGCTGCAGCAACTGAAGCAACTGTTGCAGCAATTGAACCAGCTCCATGCGGTTCCTCTCCAAGTTGTGTTTATTGTGGGGGAGGTCATCTTTATGAGGAATGTCCTGTGAATCCTATCTCAGTCAACTATGTTGGGTACAACAAGGGTAATAATCCATATTCAAATACCTACAATCCTGGGTGGAGAGATCATCCAAATTTTAGGTGGAGCAACAATGCTGCAGCAACACCTGCTGCAACAGCTACTCCAGCACCTGCTGTACCACCAGGATTTCCTGCTCAATCAAGACAAGTTGCACCTGCAACTGATAACTCTATGGAGGCCATACTTAAGGCTTTCATGAATGAAACAAAGACTCAATGTCAGACACAGGGAGCTGCAATTAAAATTCTTGAAAATCAAATAGGCCAAATAGCTTCTGCTCTAACCCAAAGACCTAGTGGATCATTGCCATCTACTACTGAAGCTTCATCATCCAAGGCTAAAGAGACATGCAAGGCTATATCTCTAAGAAGTGAGAAGGATTTGAATGGACCATCACTTAACACAAGTGGTGGTGACAAAAGAAAAGAAAAAGATTCTGAAAAAAATGAAAAGAAAAATAAGTCAGATGCGACAACAACTGATGCTGCAGCATCTGATGCAATACCAGTGCCACCACCTGAGCTTGATCAAGATGTGCCACCTCCACCATTTCCTCAGAGATTGAAGAAGGCACAGCAAGACAAGCAATTTGGCAAGTTTCTTGAGGTGTTGAAACAACTGCACATTAATGTCCCTCTGGTTGAGGCTCTTCAACAAATGCCCAACTATGCAAAGTTCATGAAGGATGTCTTAACCAAAAGGAGGAGGCTAGGTGAATTTGAAACAGTGGCCATGACAGAAGAATGTAGTATGATCATGCAAAGCAAGCTTCCAAGCAAGCTGAAGGATCCAGGCAGTTTCACTATCCCATGTTCTATTGGTGAAACTTATACTGGTAGAGCTCTTTGTGACTTAGGTGCAAGCATCAATTTGATGCCTAAGTCTAGGGGTGTTCAGTGGTTCGGGCAAATCCAAACCAACCCACGATCCAATCCAATCCGATATGTTTGGTTCGGATATTTTTCGTGTTCGGGTCAAAATCGAACAAATCCAAACCAACCCGTAGTTGTTTGGATCGGGCAACGGATTTTAAAAATCAAATCCGCGAACCCGAACCAACCCATATTACGTCATAACAATTTTGTAATTTTAGATGCACACGATTTATTTGCTTAGAATTTTTTCCTTAATAATTTATGATTAAGTTGTAAAATTTTAATACTATGAATGGGAAGACTATTAGCGGATTTGAGTTTGAGAAGTCAATGGAAGTGTTCATGGATGACTTCTCTGTTTTTGGGGAAACATTTCAACTATGCCTTGATAACTTAGAGAAGATTCTGGACAGATGTGAAGAGACCAATTTGGTGCTTAATTGGGAAAAATGCCATTTCATTAATTGGGAAAAATGCCATTTCATGGTCCAAAAGGGTATTGTATTGGGTCACAAGATTTCTAAGAAGGGTATTGAGGTTGATAAAGCTAAGGTGGAAGTGATTGAAAAGATGCACCCTCCAACCAATGTGAAAGGTGTCAGAAGTTTCCTTGGGCATGCTGGGTTTTATAGAAGATTTATCAAGGACTTCTCCAAAATTTCTAAGCCTCTGTGTCAATTGCTGCAGCATGACACTCCATTTGTTTTTGATGAGGCCTGTGCTGCAGCATTCCAGAAATTACAGAGTGCCCTGGTGACTGCACCTGTTATTGTTACTCCAGACTGGAGTAAACCGTTTGAGCTCATGTGTGATGCTAGTGATTATGCCATAGGTGCTGTCCTTGGCCAAAGGTATGGAAAAGTCTTTCATTCAATTTACTATGCTAGCAAAACACTTGTAGATGCTCAATTAAACTACACTACTACTGAAAAAGAATTGTTAGCTGTGGTTTTCGCATTTGATAAATTTAGATCATACTTAGTTGGCACCAAAGTGATTGTTTACACTGATCACTCAGCCATTAAGTATCTGATTACTAAGAAAGATGCAAAACCTAGGCTAATAAGATGGGTTCTCCTCCTCCAAGAATTTGATCTTGAAATTAAAGATAAAAAGGGGGTAGAGAACCAAGTTGCTGATCATTTGTCTAGACTGGAAAATGAAAGTGCAGGTACATTTGGTGAAATCAAAGAGCACTTTCCTGATGAGCACTTATTGGTTGTAAGTGCTGCAGCACCAGATGTTGCAGCACCATGGTATGCTGACATAGTCAACTTCTTGGTGAGCAAGGTGGTGCCATGTGACATGAATCACCAACAAAGGAAGAGGTTCTTTCACATTGTCAAGCAATATTACTAGGATGAACCTTTCCTCTACAAGAGATGCCCTGATCAGTTGTTTAGAAGATGTATAGCAGATGAAGAGCAGCAGCAAGTGCTGCAGCATATGGAGGACACTTTGGAGGTATGAGAACAGCAGCAAAGGTGCTGCAATCTGGTTACTATTGGCCTACCATTTTCAAGGATGCCCATGAGTTAGTAAAAAAATGTGATAATTGCCAAAGGAGTGGGAACATCTCCAATAAACAAGAAATGCCTCTAACCAACATCCTAGAGATTGAACTCTTTGATGTTTGAGGCATGGACTTTATGGGACCTTTTCCCCCTTCATTTGGTAATGTTTACATCCTTGTGGCTGTGGACTATGTATCAAAGTGGGTTGAAGCAGTGGCTCTACCTAACAATGATGCTAAGTCTGTTAGCAAGTTTTTGCAAAAGAATATTTTCACAAGGTTTGGTACTCCAAGGGCCATAATCAGTGATGAAGGAACTCACTTCTGCAACAGATTGATTGAAACTCTTTTAGCCAAGTATGGGGTCAAGCACAGAATTGCTACAGCATATCATCCCCAGACCAGTGGCCAAGCCGAGTTATCTAATAGAGAAATCAAGAGAATACTTGAAAAGATGGTAGGACCTACAAGAAAGGAGTGGTCTAATCATTTAGATGATGCCCTGTGGGCATACAGAACTGCTTTTAAAACTCCTTTGGGAATGTCTCCATACAGATTGGTTTATGGCAAAGCTTGCCACCTGCCTTTAGAGCTCCAATATAAATCTCACTGGGCCATAAAAAAGCTAAATTTTGATCACACTAAGGCAGGGGAAGCTAGGCTATTGCAACTGAATGAATTAGAGGAAATGAGGCATTTTGCTTATGAGAACTCTGAATTATACAAGGCCAAAACCAAGGCTTGGCATGACAAGAGGATTCAGAAAAGGGAGCTTCGGGAGGGTGACCAGGTTTTGCTGTTTAACTCAAGACTCAAGTTGTTCCCTGGGAAACTCAAGTCAAGATGGTCAGGACCTTTCAAAATTTAGAAGGTGTACCCCCATGGTGATGTAGATTTGTATTGCGAAGAGAGGAAGCAGCATTTCAAAGTGAATGATCAGAGGGTAAAGAAATATTATGGTGAACCAGTGGTGAGAAGCAAAATCACCACTGAACTACAAAACCTTTAATCTGGAAAGGAAGTCAGGCTGAGGACTCTTAAACCAAGCGCTACTGGGAGGCAGCCCAGAGTTTAGTCTAATAAACCAGTGTGTTGTTGTCTTTTGTTTATTTTGCAGGTGAATGGTGTGGAAATTTGAAGTTTGAGGGTGTGGCAGCATTCAGTGCTGCAGCAATGCTTAAAGCAATGTTGCTGCAGCAGTGAGTAGCAGTTATGCGGTAATAAAATAATTGCAGTTATGGTACCAAGATCTGATGAGTCATCAGCGAGTGGTCAAATCAAGTCAGAAAACCGTCCCATCACTCAATCCTAACCCTCCACATACCCCATGACCCAACGGCTATGTGTAAAAGCAAACGTGCAACTCCCCTTCCCAATAAAACTGTCCCATCCCATTACTTATAACCACCCACTCCCATTCACTCTCCTCACCGAAACCACCTCTTTTCTCTCAAAGCCCCCATCGTAACCGTCCCTGAACCTCTCCACCAATTCTTCCCTAATCTCACAAAATCCACCATGACTAGAACCAAGGCCAGTGCTTCCAAATCCTCTGGCAAACACCAATCAAACCCTGGCCGTGGTGAATCAACCCAATTGCGAAGAAGAAGCTTCAAGAATCAAGAAGTGAGCGAAGCTGAGAAGTTTCAGAACATGAATTTCTGGGCAGAACGAGGTCTCGAATTGAAAGGAGCTTTTGATGCGTTCACATCCATTGTGAGCGCATTAGGCTGGGAAAAATTGGTGCAGCACCCTAAGTTCTTCTACGCTTCTGTAGTTCGTGATTTCTATGAAGGAATTCCACCTCCGAAGGATGGAAAGCAGCGATTTGTGTCTAAGGTGCGCGGGGTGACTGTGGATTTTGACTCCCTAGCAATCAATGCAAGCTATGGGTTAGATTTCCATAGTCCTGCCTTTGGAAATGCTGTTGCTAATTGGAGAAAGAAAGAGATGGAAGGAGTGAAGCGAACTATTTCTCTACCAGGAACACCATGGGAGCCATGCAGTGCTAATGAATTTAAGATCAAGAGGCAATATTTCACTCATGATGCAAAGGTCTGGTTCAACTTCATCAAACAGTCCCTTCTGCCTACCTCTCATGCCACCAACTTAGAGAAAGAAAGGATGATGCTGCTGGATGTTATTCTGAACAAAAAGAATGCTGATATTGGAAGGTTGATCTGTAGGGAAATCATGATTTGCAAAGGTAAAACTGCGGGTTATTTGTTTTTCCCCTGCCTGATAACCTCTGTGTATAAATGCTGGTGTTGAAATTCTGGGAGAGCAGAAAAGTTTCCCCATGGCTGCATTTCCTACAGTGCTAAGAGAGAAGAATGTTGCGGTAGCATCTGGTGATCCCACTATGCTGCCACAGTTCATGCTGCAGCAGCGGGTTGTGTGGGAATTTATGAAGAAACAGCAGAATTGGATAGGTACTGTACTAGCTGCTAATGTGAAAGAGCTATCTGCTGTGGAAGCACCAACATTTCCGGAATGGGTACTTGAGGATGACTTTATGGAACCCGAAGCTGTGGAAAAAGAAGTGAATATGGAAGCTGAGCCAGAAGTGGTAGTTGAAAAGAAGAGGAAGAGGCAAGAAATAAAGAAAGGAAAGAAGAAACAAAATGAGCCGGTGGAAGAAGAGGACATGCTAGAATCAGATGATGAATCACAGAGTGAAGAGGAGAAAGATCAGTACAAGGAAATCATGGAGGAGTTGAATAAGGAAAGTGATGAGGAGGACCCTGATACATCTGAAGAGGAGGAGGAGCTTGATGAAATTGAAGGTGAAGAAGAAGAGAAGGGTCAAGAAAGTGCAGAAGTTGATGGAAGTGATACTTCTTCTAAGACTGAGGAAGATCCTAATGCTCCCCTTGATGACCCCCTACCTGCATCCACCACTGAACCCCAACCACCACCAAAATCACCTACTCCTAAACCCCAACCTCAGCCCAAAGCACCTACCCCTCCACCACAAACACCTGTCACCCAGACCACTCCTGATGGGCCATCTGTCACTGCTACCCCTGATGCTGCAGCAACAGCTGATGCTGCAGCAAGTTCTGAAATGCTGGTATCACCTAAACAGAAAAGGACGAAGAGAATTACCAAGAAAAGGAAGACTGAGAGGGTACCTGAGGAAGCTAGGATCAATGAGGAAGCAAGACCTGTGATGCTTGAGAATGAAGATAACTCCGCAATTGCTGCAATCATGCAAGGAATAGCTACTGCTGCAGCAAATGAGGCCATAGCAAAGGCATCTGCTGATAGGATGAAGGCTGAAGCTGCCAAGAAAGCCAAAGAGGCTAGGGAATTCGTGCTTGCCCAGAAGAAGGCAAGTGTTTCTGATGCTGGTCCTGTTGTTGCAGATACAGGATCAGTGCTGCAGCATTCCACTGCTGCAGCAACAGAAACCACGACTGTCCCGAAGCCATCTGAGGCTAAATCCTCCAGGCCTGCATCCAAGAAGCAAGGAAAGAGTACTCCAGTTCGTGCCAGCCCCAGAACTAAACCAGGAACTCCTGCACCCTAATCTCATATGTTCCAATTTTAGTATTGTTTTAGTATGCTTTTAATTTCTGTTCTGCTTTAGTATGTGCTGTTCAAATAAACCTGTTTCTGTTTTTATTGTGGTTCATTTTATGTGTAGTCTGTTCCTATTGTATTCTATTTGCTGTCCTGTAGCTCTCTCCCTTTAGTTTAAGTGCAGTGAGGTCACTGCCCAGTCCTAAGTGGGGGGGAGCTACACACTTGGCCTACTCTGTTAATGCAAGCAAATAAAAGTGAATGAATTTTAAAATTTTAGAGGTAGAGTTGAGCAAAAACTTAGTGATGATATGGTGAGAAACGAGTGATTACACCCCTGTTTAGTGAGTGAACTAATTTACTTCTGCTCCTACACTTAAACCTGAGCTTAGGTAGGAACTTAGTAAATTAAAGATGATCTGAAACTAGGCTAGAGTTGGTGGACCTAGGGAACTGCTAAATTTCTACTAAAAACTTAGGACAGCATAAGAAACTAAGTTTGGGGGTTCTCTGAGATATATTAAAGCAAAGCATGAAGGAATGCAGAGCTGTAGCAACCCCTGCTGCAGCAATGCTGAGTTATGTGCACATAGTTTAGGATGTCTGAATTAATTCTGAATGAAGGTGCAAAGCACCAGTGTCTATAAATAATTGTGTAATATGCTTCAATTGGCTAATGTTCAAAAAAAAATGGAAATAAAGGCATTGCAGTACAAAATCAAGTCAAAAGTCTGAACAAGGTACAATTCTGAGTCTGTAATGCTGCAGCAACTGATGCTGCAGCAATGTTATTGTTAGGATTGAATAAGTGCACTGCCTTAAAAGTTCTGGATTGCTGCATCAAAGCCCTTAATCAAGCTCAATCCCCCTTTCTGAGCATGAATTGTTAGTCTGTCCTTCTTTTTGAAAAAAAATTTTTAGCTTTCCCAAAAGAAAACTTCTCTATGTCTTAGCTAAGTGAAATCTTGAACTTTGCTATGGTCTGAACTAAGTTAAGTGTCACACACACACTTTTGAGCAGGAATAAGCTAGGGAACTCATTATTCAGAAGGGTTGCAATTGAGTGATAGTCTGAAAATTGATGCTCAGCTTGATTCTTCTTTATGCTTCATATTTGAATTAATTAATTGGCTGTGATTGCTTATTAACAAGTGCTTGCCTGTGTCAAGTGTCATTGCTTGAGGACAAGCAACGATTCAAGTTTGGGGGTGTGATAACCATCCTTTATGATGGTTATTACTTGCCTTTTTAGCTTGAATTTTAGTAAGTTAATAAACTTGTTGTGTCAATTAGGATGTAATTATGTGTGCAGGGTAGAAAAAATGTTGCAGGAGTGATTTGGTTTAATTTGGGCATTTTGATGCCCTTAGTGCATTTAATCGTATTTAGTGTCAGTGCTGCAGCAACAGGTGCGAGCGCATCAGTGGAATTGCGAAAGATGAGAGAGAAAGCTCAAGGAGAATGCGGAAAACACGGAAGTTAAGGCAAGGACAGGTGTCAGAGCTGTATGGCATGGAAAGATATTTCCTATTGAGGAATTCCCACGATTGCCCTCGATCCTAGGACGCATTTCCTTAAAGGGCCCTCATTCTAGGGTTGCGTGCAAGGGGACACTATATAAGGACATTCCTCCTTCTTCATTTGCATGCTCTGCCGTCACGAGGAAGTATAGAGATAGCCCCTCATAGCGTGCTTAGCTCACCATTATTACCCACAAGCTTCATTGCTGAGACCATTGCGACAGCATCACTTGGAATTACATTTCTCTTGGAGGATTTTACTAGAAGAGCTGGATCAGATCTCCATTGCTACTACTGGAGCTCCTCCACTGTTTCATCTCAATAGTATCATTTCTTCCTTTGGAATTTGTAATATGACTTCTACTCTTTTGTTTAAGTTGTTTTCCATGTTTTGTAAGCTCAATATGAGCTAACTTCTCATAGTTGAGATGCTGGATCTGAAGTAACTAGATTTTTTTATGCTATTTATGAAGTATATTTAATGTTGTGCATTTTACCTTGTGCGTGATAATATTTCCATTTTAGAGTAGGATTGGCCGTCTATTCTAAATAGCATTTATAAATTCAGAGATGGTTTGTAAATTAATCTCACAAGGTAATATGGGTAGTGGGCATTAACGAGAGATCTTGATGCTCCTTGCTTAACCCTAGAGATAGGAAGGTAAAACCCATAAGGTGATTTCTGCTGGTGCTCAAGCAGCCTAGGAGGTACTCTTTAGGGTTTAGAGATAAACTCTTGCAAGGAAAACCTAGTGTAAAGTATTCGAGAGAATAACGTCTTATTGCTGCAGCACCTAATGCTGCAGCATTGAATATACCCTTAATAGCATATTAATGAAATTACTGAAGTCAATGCATCTCAGCTTGTTCTCATCACTGAATCTTAATTACCATTTCCATTTATTTTTACTGTTTATGTTACCCAAAATTTGTGTGTCATTTACTTTATTCACTAATTTGTTAGCAAAGTTAAACTCTTGAATTTAACTAAATTCCTCGTGGGAACGATCTCATTTACCCTTTATTACTTGTTAAGACAGTGTATACTTGCACTAAGTTTCACACAACAAGTTTTTGGCGCCGTTGCCGGGGAAGTTTTAGTTAAATTAATTGTTTAATTAGTTAGCAACTTAGTGCCTTTTGTTACTAATTCTGTTTGTGTTGTTTCTATTGCTCCAGCATTAGTTGCTGCTACATCTGTTGCTGCAGCATATGCACAGGCATAGACGCAACACTCCAGAATTCCAGTTGCACCCAGAGATAGAAAGACATTTTAGAAATCTGAGAAGAGTTCACAGCACTCCAGGACTTATTGAATTAGGGCGAGCTGCTGCTATGGCTAGTCCTACTCCTACTGTTGATGGTGATATCAGTCCACCACCTTCACCACCTCACACAATTCAAGGTGATGGTGATGGAGGGTACAAAAGACAGATTATTGATATGAATGTCATAGGAATGGCTAATGACAGGGACAGACCCATGAGGGATTATGCAATTTTTGACCCTCAAACTATGCAGACAGGCATAGTGAGGCCAGAAATTGCTACAACCCATTTTGAGTTCAAGCCTATGATGTTCCAAATGCTTCAAACAATTGGGCAGTTTGGTGGTGGTCCCCTTGAAGACCCACATCTGCATTTGAAACAATTTGTTGAAGTTTGCAGTAATTTCATTCTCCATGGTGTTTCAGATGATGCTTTCAAACTGAAACTGTTCCCTTATTCCTTGAAGGATAGAGCAAAGGCCTGGTTTAACTCACTAGAGCCTAACTCTATCACTACTTGGAATGAGATGGCAGAAAAATTTATGACAAAATACTTTCCTCCAATAAAGAATGCCAGGATGAGAAATGAAATTACCTCTTTTAAGCAAACTGAATTTGAAACTTTGTTTGAAGCATGGGAAAGATACAAGGATCTGTTGAGGAAGTGCCCACACCATGGTATTCCTGTCATTATTCAGATGGAAACCTTCTACAATAGATTGGAACCCCAAACAAGGCTCATGCTTGATGCTTCATCTGGAGGAGTTCTACTCAAAGGATCTTACAATGATGCTTATAATCTTATTGAGGATATTGCTGCAAATAGCTATCAATGGCCTACTGCTAGGTTAAGTGCTCAAAAGAAGGTGGCTGATGTACATGAAGTAAGTGAAATCACTGCCTTGTCTGCTCAAGTGGCTTCACTATCTAATATGATCAAAAACATGGGTTCACCTAGTGCTGCAGCAACACCTGCTGCAGCAACTGAAGCAACTGTTGCAGCAATTGAACCAGCTCCATGCGGTTCCTCTCCAAGTTGTGTTTATTGTGGGGGAGGTCATCTTTATGAGGAATGTCCTGTGAATCCTATCTCAGTCAACTATGTTGGGTACAACAAGGGTAATAATCCATATTCAAATACCTACAATCCTGGGTGGAGAGATCATCCAAATTTTAGGTGGAGCAACAATGCTGCAGCAACACCTGCTGCAACAGCTACTCCAGCACCTGCTGTACCACCAGGATTTCCTGCTCAATCAAGACAAGTTGCACCTGCAACTGATAACTCTATGGAGGCCATACTTAAGGCTTTCATGAATGAAACAAAGACTCAATGTCAGACACAGGGAGCTGCAATTAAAATTCTTGAAAATCAAATAGGCCAAATAGCTTCTGCTCTAACCCAAAGACCTAGTGGATCATTGCCATCTACTACTGAAGCTTCATCATCCAAGGCTAAAGAGACATGCAAGGCTATATCTCTAAGAAGTGAGAAGGATTTGAATGGACCATCACTTAACACAAGTGGTGGTGACAAAAGAAAAGAAAAAGATTCTGAAAAAAATGAAAAGAAAAATAAGTCAGATGCGACAACAACTGATGCTGCAGCATCTGATGCAATACCAGTGCCACCACCTGAGCTTGATCAAGATGTGCCACCTCCACCATTTCCTCAGAGATTGAAGAAGGCACAGCAAGACAAGCAATTTGGCAAGTTTCTTGAGGTGTTGAAACAACTGCACATTAATGTCCCTCTGGTTGAGGCTCTTCAACAAATGCCCAACTATGCAAAGTTCATGAAGGATGTCTTAACCAAAAGGAGGAGGCTAGGTGAATTTGAAACAGTGGCCATGACAGAAGAATGTAGTATGATCATGCAAAGCAAGCTTCCAAGCAAGCTGAAGGATCCAGGCAGTTTCACTATCCCATGTTCTATTGGTGAAACTTATACTGGTAGAGCTCTTTGTGACTTAGGTGCAAGCATCAATTTGATGCCTAAGTCTAGGGGTGTTCAGTGGTTCGGGCAAATCCAAACCAACCCACGATCCAATCCAATCCGATATGTTTGGTTCGGATATTTTTCGTGTTCGGGTCAAAATCGAACAAATCCAAACCAACCCGTAGTTGTTTGGATCGGGCAACGGATTTTAAAAATCAAATCCGCGAACCCGAACCAACCCATATTACGTCATAACAATTTTGTAATTTTAGATGCACACGATTTATTTGCTTAGAATTTTTTCCTTAATAATTTATGATTAAGTTGTAAAATTTTAATACTATGAATGGGAAGACTATTAGCGGATTTGAGTTTGATTTCGTGTGATTTTCAATTTTTTTAGCTATCTAAAGTGTTGGAATATCATAAAAAAATGTTTTTTTTTATATTTTAGAAAATTAATATTTTAGTGAATGACCCGTGAGCCCAATCCAAACCAATCCGTCCAATATCGGTTCGGTTTGGTTCGGATTTTGGAGGAAAAAATGTAAAATCCGAACCAACCCAAACCGAATAATTATCATTGGTTCGGGCAACGGATTTGGTCAAATCCGATCCAAACCGACTCACGAACACCCCTGCCTAAGTCTGTCTTTACTCAGTTGGGTATTGGAGTTGGCAGGCCTACAACTGTTACACTCCAACTAGCAGATAGATCTATTGCCTACCCTGAAGGAATCATTGAAGATGTGCTGATAAAGGTAGATAAATTTGTTTTTCCAGCTGACTTTGTGATTTTAGATTTTGATGCAGATAAGGAAGTGCCTATCATACTTGGAAGACCCTTCTTAGCTACTGGCAAGACTCTAATTGATGTGCAGAAGGGAGAGTTAACTATGAGGGTTAATGATCAAGAGATCAAGTTTAATGTCATGAATGCCCTGAAGTTACCTGAAAAGAGAACTGAGGAGTGCTCCTTTGTAGTATCTTTAGATTCTGTAGTTCAGAAGCAGTTCAACAAGCAAAGTGACCATCTGGTGCAAACCCTTGCAAGTGTGGACAAAAGTGAATTGCTGGAAGAAGGGCTGCTAAATGAAGAAGTTACTGTCAAGGAGGTTTGGACTAAGCAATATGAGTCTCTTGAACTAGGAGATTCTGATCTCAAGAAGAATGTGCCTTCTATAGAAAAGCCTCCTACTCTTGAACTGAAGGAATTACCACAGCATCTCAAATATGCCTATTTAGGGGAAAATGATACATTGCCTGTGATCATTGCTTCTGATCTCTCTAAGAATCAAGAGCATGATCTCATTACTACCCTAAAGAGGCATAAGAAAGCAATTGGGTGGCAAATGTCTGATATCAAGGGAATTAGCCCTACCATCTGCATGCACAGAATCATTCTTGAGGAAGGTGCTAAAAATAGCATTGAAGGTCAGAGGAGGCTAAATCCCATTATGAAAGAAGTTGTGAAGAAAGAGATTATCAAGTGGCTAGATGCTGGCATTGTGTATCCTATATCTGACAGTGCATGGGTGAGCCCTGTGCAATGTGTTCCTAAGAAAGGAGGGGTCACAGTGGTAGCCAATGAGAAGAATGAGCTTATTCCTACAAGAACTGTAACTGGTTGGAGGATATGTATGGACTATAGGAAGCTCAACAAAGCCACAAGAAAGGATCATTTTCCCTTACCATTCATTGATCAAATGTTGGATAGACTGGCTGGGAAGGAGTTTTATTGCTTTTTGGATGGCTACTCTGGCTACAATCAAATAGCCATAGTACCTGAAGATCAACAAAAGAGTACTTTCACCTGCCCCTATGGTACTTTTGCTTTCAGGAGAATGCCCATTGGGCTATGCAATGCTCCAGCAACTTTCCAAAGATGTATGATGTCAATCTTCTCTGAGTTTATTGAGAAGTCAATGGAAGTGTTCATGGATGACTTCTCTGTTTTTGGGGAAACATTTCAACTATGCCTTGATAACTTAGAGAAGATTCTGGACAGATGTGAAGAGACCAATTTGGTGCTTAATTGGGAAAAATGCCATTTCATGGTCCAAAAGGGTATTGTATTGGGTCACAAGATTTCTAAGAAGGGTATTGAGGTTGATAAAGCTAAGGTGGAAGTGATTGAAAAGATGCACCCTCCAACCAATGTGAAAGGTGTCAGAAGTTTCCTTGGGCATGCTGGGTTTTATAGAAGATTTATCAAGGACTTCTCCAAAATTTCTAAGCCTCTGTGTCAATTGCTGCAGCATGACACTCCATTTGTTTTTGATGAGGCCTGTGCTGCAGCATTCCAGAAATTACAGAGTGCCCTGGTGACTGCACCTGTTATTGTTACTCCAGACTGGAGTAAACCGTTTGAGCTCATGTGTGATGCTAGTGATTATGCCATAGGTGCTGTCCTTGGCCAAAGGTATGGAAAAGTCTTTCATTCAATTTACTATGCTAGCAAAACACTTGTAGATGCTCAATTAAACTACACTACTACTGAAAAAGAATTGTTAGCTGTGGTTTTCGCATTTGATAAATTTAGATCATACTTAGTTGGCACCAAAGTGATTGTTTACACTGATCACTCAGCCATTAAGTATCTGATTACTAAGAAAGATGCAAAACCTAGGCTAATAAGATGGGTTCTCCTCCTCCAAGAATTTGATCTTGAAATTAAAGATAAAAAGGGGGTAGAGAACCAAGTTGCTGATCATTTGTCTAGACTAGAAAATGAAAGTGCAGGTACATTTGGTGAAATCAAAGAGCACTTTCCTGATGAGCACTTATTGGCTGTAAGTGCTGCAGCACCGGATGTTGCAGCACCATGGTATGCTGACATAGTCAACTTCTTGGTGAGCAAGGTGGTACCATGTGACATGAATCACCAACAAAGGAAGAGGTTCTTTCACATTGTCAAGCAATATTACTGGGATGAACCTTTCCTCTACAAGAGATGCCCTGATCAGTTGTTTAGAAGATGTATAGCAGATGAAGAGCAGCAGCAAGTGCTGCAGCATATGGAGGACACTTTGGAGGTATGAGAACAGCAGCAAAGGTGCTGCAATCTGGTTACTATTGGCCTACCATTTTCAAGGATGCCCATGAGTTAGTAAAAAAATGTGATAATTGCCAAAGGAGTGGGAACATCTCCAATAAACAAGAAATGCCTCTAACCAACATCCTAGAGATTGAACTCTTTGATGTTTGAGGCATGGACTTTATGGGACCTTTTCCCCCTTCATTTGGTAATGTTTACATCCTTGTGGCTGTGGACTATGTATCAAAGTGGGTTGAAGCAGTGGCTCTACCTAACAATGATGCTAAGTCTGTTAGCAAGTTTTTGCAAAAGAATATTTTCACAAGGTTTGGTACTCCAAGGGCCATAATCAGTGATGAAGGAACTCACTTCTGCAACAGATTGATTGAAACTCTTTTAGCCAAGTATGGGGTCAAGCACAGAATTGCTACAGCATATCATCCCCAGACCAGTGGCCAAGCCGAGTTATCTAATAGAGAAATCAAGAGAATACTTGAAAAGATGGTAGGACCTACAAGAAAGGAGTGGTCTAATCATTTAGATGATGCCCTGTGGGCATACAGAACTGCTTTTAAAACTCCTTTGGGAATGTCTCCATACAGATTGGTTTATGGCAAAGCTTGCCACCTGCCTTTAGAGCTCCAATATAAATCTCACTGGGCCATAAAAAAGCTAAATTTTGATCACACTAAGGCAGGGGAAGCTAGGCTATTGCAACTGAATGAATTAGAGGAAATGAGGCATTTTGCTTATGAGAACTCTGAATTATACAAGGCCAAAACCAAGGCTTGGCATGACAAGAGGATTCAGAAAAGGGAGCTTCAGGAGGGTGACCAGGTTTTGCTGTTTAACTCAAGACTCAAGTTGTTCCCTGGGAAACTCAAGTCAAGATGGTCAGGACCTTTCAATATTTAGAAGGTGTACCCCCATGGTGCTGTAGATTTGTATTGCGAAGAGAGGAAGCAGCATTTCAAAGTGAATGATCAGAGGGTAAAGAAATATTATGGTGAACCAGTGGTGAGAAGCAAAATCACCACTGAACTACAAAACCTTTAATCTGGAAAGGAAGTCAGGCTGAGGACTCTTAAACCAAGCGCTACTGGGAGGCAGCCCAGAGTTTAGTCTAATAAACCAGTGTGTTGTTGTCTTTTGTTTATTTTGCAGGTGAATGGTGTGGAAATTTGAAGTTTGAGGGTGTAGCAGCATTCAGTGCTGCAGCAATGCTTAAAGCAATGTTGCTGCAGCAGTGAGTAGCAGTTATGCGGTAATAAAATAATTGCAGTTATGGTACCAAGATCTGATGAGTCATCAGCGAGTGGTCAAATCAAGTCAGAAAACCGTCCCATCACTCAATCCTAACCCTCCACATACCCCATGACCCAACGGCTATGTGTAAAAGCAAACGTGCAACTCCCCTTCCCAATAAAACTGTCCCATCCCATTACTTATAACCACCCACTCCCATTCACTCTCCTCACCGAAACCACCTCTTTTCTCTCAAAGCCCCCATCGTAACCGTCCCTGAACCTCTCCACCAATTCTTCCCTAATCTCACAAAATCCACCATGACTAGAACCAAGGCCAGTGCTTCCAAATCCTCTGGCAAACACCAATCAAACCCTGGCCGTGGTGAATCAACCCAATTGCGAAGAAGAAGCTTCAAGAATCAAGAAGTGAGCGAAGCTGAGAAGTTTCAGAACATGAATTTCTGGGCAGAACGAGGTCTCGAATTGAAAGGAGCTTTTGATGCGTTCACATCCATTGTGAGCGCATTAGGCTGGGAAAAATTGGTGCAGCACCCTAAGTTCTTCTACGCTTCTGTAGTTCGTGATTTCTATGAAGGAATTCCACCTCCGAAGGATGGAAAGCAGCGATTTGTGTCTAAGGTGCGCGGGGTGGCTGTGGATTTTGACTCCCTAGCAATCAATGCAAGCTATGGGTTAGATTTCCATAGTCCTGCATTTGGAAATGCTGTTGCTAATTGGAGAAAGAAAGAGATGGAAGGAGTGAAGCGAACCATTTCTCTACCAGGAACACCATGGGAGCCATGCAGTGCTAATGAATTTAAGATCAAGAGGCAATATTTCACTCATGATGCAAAGGTCTGGTTCAACTTCATCAAACAGTCCCTTCTGCCTACCTCTCATGCCACCAACTTAGAGAAAGAAAGGATGATGCTGCTGGATGTTATTCTGAACAAAAAGAATGCTGATATTGGAAGGTTGATCTGTAGGGAAATCATGATTTGCAAAGGTAAAACTGCGGGTTATTTGTTTTTCCCCTGCCTGATAACCTCTCTGTGTATAAATGCTAGTGTTGAAATTCTGGGAGAGCAGAAAAGTTTCCCCATGGCTGCATTTCCTACAGTGCTAAGAGAGAAGAATGTTGCGGTAGCATCTGGTGATCCCACTATGCTGCCACAGTTCATGCTGCAGCAGCGGGCTGTGTGGGAATTTATGAAGAAACAGCAGAATTGGATAGGTACTGTACTAGCTGCTAATGTGAAAGAGCTATCTGCTGTGGAAGCACCAACATTTCCGGAATGGGTACTTGAGGATGACTTTATGGAACCCGAAGCTGTGGAAAAATAAGTGAATATGGAAGCTGAGCCAGAAGTGGTAGTTGAAAAGAAGAGGAAGAGGCAAGAAATAAAGAAAGGAAAGAAGAAACAAAATGAGCCGGTGGAAGAAGAGGACATGCTAGAATCAGATGATGAATCACAGAGTGAAGAGGAGAAAGATCAGTACAAGGAAATCATGGAGGAGTTGAATAAGGAAAGTGATGAGGAGGACCCTGATACATCTGAAGAGGAGGAGGAGCTTGATGAAATTGAAGGTGAAGAAGAAGAGAAGGGTCAAGAAAGTGCAGAAGTTGATGGAAGTGATACTTCTTCTAAGACTGAGGAAGATCCTAATGCTCCCCTTGATGACCCCCTACCTGCATCCACCACTGAACCCCAACCACCACCAAAATCACCTACTCCTAAACCCCAACCTCAGTCCAAAGCACCTACCCCTCCACCACAAACACCTGTCACCCAGACCACTCCTGATGGGCCATCTGTCACTGCTACCCCTGATGCTGCAGCAACAGCTGATGCTGCAGCAAGTTCTGAAATGCTGGTATCACCTAAACAGAAAAGGACGAAGAGAATTACCAAGAAAAGGAAGACTGAGAGGGTACCTGAGGAAGCTAGGATCAATGAGGAAGCAAGACCTGTGATGCTTGAGAATGAAGATAACTCCGCAATTACTGCAATCATGCAAGGAATAGCTACTGCTGCAGCAAATGAGGCCATAGCAAAGGCATCTGCTGATAGGATGAAGGCTGAAGCTGCCAAGAAAGCCAAAGAGGCTAGGGAATTCGTGCTTGCCCAGAAGAAGGCAAGTGTTTCTGATGCTGGTCCTGTTGTTGCAGATACAGGATCAGTGCTGCAGCATTCCACTGCTGCAGCAACAGAAACCACGACTGTCCCGAAGCCATCTGAGGCTAAATCCTCCAGGCCTGCATCCAAGAAGCAAGGAAAGAGTACTCCAGTTCGTGCCAGCCCCAGAACTAAACCAGGAACTCCTGCACCCTAATCTCATATGTTCCAATTTTAGTATTGTTTTAGTATGCTTTTAATTTCTGTTCTGCTTTAGTATGTGCTGTTCAAATAAACCTTCTTCTGTTTTTATTGTGGTTCATTTTATGTGTAGTCTGTTCCTATTGTGTTCTATTTGCTGTCCTGTAGCTCTCTCCCTTTAGTTTAAGTGCAGTGAGGTCACTGCCCAGTCCTAAGTGGGGGGGAGCTACACACCTGGCCTACTCTGTTAATGCAAGCAAATAAAAGTGAATGAATTTTAAAATTTTAGAGGTAGAGTTGAGCAAAAACTTAGTGATGATATGGTGAGAAACGGGTGATTACACCCCTGTTTAGTGAGTGAACTAATTTACTTCTGCTCCTACACTTAAACCTGAGCTTAGGTAGGAACTTAGTAAATTAAAGATGATCTGAAACTAGGCTAGAGTTGGTGGACCTAGGGAACTGCTAAATTTCTACTAAAAACTTAGGACAGCATAAGAAACTAAGTTTGGGGGTTCTCTGAGATATATTAAAGCAAAGCATGAAGGAATGCAGAGCTGCAGCAACCCATGCTGCAGCAATGCTGAGTTATGTGCACATAGTTTAGGATGTCTGAATTAATTCTGAATGAAGGTGCAAAGCACCAGTGTCTGTAAATAATTGTGTAATATGCTTCAATTGGCTAATGTTCAAAAAAAAATGGAAATAAAGGCATTGCAGTACAAAATCAAGTCAAAAGTCTGAACAAGGTACAATTCTGAGTCTGTAATGCTGCAGCAACTGATGCTGCAGCAATGTTATTGTTAGGATTGAATAAGTGCACTGCCTTAAAAGTTCTGGATTGCTGCATCAAAGCCCTTAATCAAGCTCAATCCCCCTTTCTGAGCATGAATTGTTAGTCTGTCCTTCTTTTTGAAAAAAAAATTTTAGCTTTCCCAAAAGAAAACTTCTCTATGTCTTAGCTAAGTGAAATCTTGAACTTTGCTATGGTCTGAACTAAGTTAAGTGTCACACACACACTTTTGAGCAGGAATAAGCTAGGGAACTCATTATTCAGAAGGGTTGCAATTGAGTGATAGTCTGAAAGTTGATGCTCAGCTTGATTCTTCTTTATGCTTCATATTTGAATTAATTAATTGGCTGTGATTGCTTATTAACAAGTGCTTGCCTGTGTCAAGTGTCATTGCTTGAGGACAAGCAACGATTCAAGTTTGGGGGTGTGATAACCATCCTTTATGATGGTTATTACTTGCCTTTTTAGCTTGAATTTTAGTAAGTTAATAAACTTGTTGTGTCAATTAGGATGTAATTATGTGTGCAGGGTAGAAAAAATGTTGCAGGAGTGATTTGGTTTAATTTGGGCATTTTGATGCCCTTAGTGCATTTAATCGTATTTAGTGTCAGTGCTGCAGCAACAGGTGCGAGCGCATCAGTGGAATTGCGAAAGATGAGAGAGAAAGCTCAAGGAGAATGCGGAAAACACAGAAGTTAAGG
This sequence comes from Astragalus membranaceus, assembly GCA_039519185.1. Classification (NCBI taxonomy): domain Eukaryota; kingdom Viridiplantae; phylum Streptophyta; class Magnoliopsida; order Fabales; family Fabaceae; genus Astragalus; species Astragalus membranaceus. Next base: position 45,906,421 of record CM076853.1, on the reverse strand, counting down.
CAAGGACAGGTGTCAGAGCTGTATGGCATGGAAAGATATTTCCTATTGAGGAATTCCCACGATTGCCCTCGATCCTAGGACGCATTTCCTTAAAGGGCCCTCATTCTAGGGTTGCGTGCAAGGGGACACTATATAAGGACATTCCTCCTTCTTCATTTGCATGCTCTGCCGTCACGAGGAAATATAGAGATAGCTCCTCATAGCGTGCTTAGCTCACCATTGTTACCCACAAGCTTCATTGCTGAGACCATTGCGACAGCATCACTTGGAATTACATTTCTCTTAGAGGATTTTACTAGAAGAGCTGGATCAGATCTCCATTGCTACTACTGGAGCTCCTCCACTGTTTCATCTCAATAGTATCATTTCTTCCTTTGGAATTTGTAGTATGACTTCTACTCTTTTGTTTAAGTTGTTTTCCATGTTTTGTAAGCTCAATATGAGCTAACTTCTCATAGTTGAGATGCTGGATCTGAAGTAACTAGATTTTTTTATGCTATTTATGAAGTATATTTAATGTTGTGCATTTTACCTTGTGCGTGATAATATTTCCATTTTAGAGTAGGATTGGCCGTCTATTCTAAATAGCATTTATAAATTCAGAGATGGTTTGTAAATTAATCTCACAAGGTAATATGGGTAGTGGGCATTAACGAGAGATCTTGATGCTCCTTGCTTAACCCTAGAGATAGGAAGGTAAAACCCATAAGGTGATTTCTGCTGGTGCTCAAGCAGCCTAGGAGGTACTTCTTTAGGGTTTAGAGATAAACTCTTGCAAGGAAAACCTAGTGTAAAGTATTCGAGAGAATAACGTCTTATTGCTGCAGCACCTAATGCTGCAGCATTGAATATACCCTTAATAGCATATTAATGAAATTACTGAAGTCAATGCATCTCAGCTTGTTCTCATCACTGAATCTTAATTACCATTTCCATTTATTTTTACTGTTTATGTTACCCAAAATTTGTGTGTCATTTACTTTATTCACTAATTTGTTAGCAAAGTTAAACTCTTGAATTTAACTAAGTTCCTCGTGGGAACGATCTCATTTACCCTTTATTACTTGTTAAGACAGTGTATACTTGCACTAAGTTTTCACACAACAACCATGTAGTGCAGAAACAATTCCAGAAGCAGTATGATCATCTCACCAGTGCTCTTGCACCAGATGCAGAAGCACCACCTGATGAAGAAATCATGGAAAAACACATGTTGCCAAGGAAAGAACCAACACATAAGGTATGGTCTAGAACTTTTGAATCTCTTAATTTAGAAGACCCAAACCTTAAAAAGAATATACCCTCAATTGAACAACCTCCAAAATTAGAACTGAAAGAACTGCCTAAACATTTGAAATATGCTTTCTTAGGGGAAGGCGACACACTTCCAGTAATCATTGCTTCAGACTTGTCCTTAGAGCAGGAGCATGATCTCATTAGTACCTTAAGAAAGCATAAAAAAGCAATAGGCTGGCAGATGGCTGACATAAAAGGAATTAGCCCTTCTATATGCATGCATAGAATAATTTTAGAAGATAATTCTAAAAATTATATAGAAGGACAGAGAAGGCTAAATCCTATTATGAAAGGGGTTGTAAAGAAATAAATCATAAAATGGCTAGATGCTGGAATCATATACCCCATATCAGATAGTGCATGGGTAAGCCCTGTGCAATGTGTTCCAAAGAAGGGGGTGTGACAGTTATAGCCAATGAAAAAAATGAGTTAATACCAACAAGAACTGTTACAGGTTGAAGGATTTGTATGGATTATAAAAAACTCAATAAAGCCACAAAGAAAGACCACTTCCTTTTACCTTTCATTGACCAAATGTTAGACAGATTAGCAGGAAAGGAGTTTTATTGTTTCTTAGATGGTTATTCAGGATACAATCAAATTGCAATAGAACCTGATGACCAACAAAAAACAACATTTACATGTCCCTATGGAATCTTTGCATTTAGAAGGATGCCATTTAGACTTTGTAATGCTCCTGCCACATTCCAAAGATGTATGATGTCCCTCTTCTCTGACTTCATTGAGCAATCAATGGAGGTATTCATGGATGATTTCTCAGTTTTTGGAGACACATTTCAATTGTGTTTATCAAATCTCGAGAAAGTTCTCCAAAGATGTGAAGAAACAAATTTAGTGCTTAATTGGGAGAAGTGCCATTTTATCGTACAAGAAGGCATTGTGCTGGGTCATAAAGTGTCAAAAAAGGGTCTGGAAGTGGACATAGCCAAAATTGAGGTCATTGAAAAATTAACACCGCCAACAACTGTCAAAGGAATCAGAAGCTTCTTAGGTCATGCAGGCTTCTACAAAAGGTTTATCAAAGACTTTTCAAGGATATCCAAGCCACTGTGTACACTTCTACAATTGGATACACCTTTCAACTTTGATGAGCCATGTATGGAAGCATTCCAAAAACTCAAAAAGGCATTGGTGACTACACCAGTGATAGTTACACCAGATTGGAGCAAACCCTTTGAATTGATGTGTGATGCTAGTGACTTTGCTGTAGGAGCAGTCCTGGGGCAAATGTATGACAAAATCTTTCATTCTATTTATTATGCTAGCAAAACATTGATTGAAGCTCAAATGAATTATACTGTGACAGAAAAAGAACTATTAGCAGTGGTTTTTGCATTTGACAAATTTAGGTCTTACTTGGTTGGCACCAAAGTTATTGTTTATACTGATCATTCTGCCATTAAGTATTTAATTTCAAAAAAAGATGCAAAACCAAGGTTAATAAGATGGATTCTCCTCCTTCAAGAATTTGACCTTGAAATTAGAGATAAAAAGGGGGTGGAGAATCAGGTTGCTGACCATTTATCTAGACTTGAGGTGAAAGAACAGGTACTCAGAAGGGAGAGATCAAAGAAAGTTTTCCTGATGAAAAATTGCTAACAATTTCTGTAACAGCACCCAGTGCTTCTGCACCAAGTGCTACTGCACCTTGGTTTGCTGATATTGTTAACTTTCTTGCAAGCAAAGTAGTGCCAGTGGACATGACATACCAACAAAGAAGGAGATTCTTTCACATAGTTAAACAGTACTATTGAGATGATCCAGTTCTCTATAAAATGTGTCCAGATCAATTGATGAGGAAATGCATCCCCCAAGAAGAACAGAAAGAAGTGCTTCTGCACTGCCATGTTGCACCATATGGAGGTCACTTTGGAAGCAACAGAACAGTAGGTAAGGTATTACAGTCTGGTTATTTTTGGCCCTGTCTATTTAAAGATGCAAATTTAATGGTCAAAACATGTGATAAATGTCAAAGAACAGGTAATATCTCAGAAAAACATGAAATGCCCATAACCAATATTTTAGAAATTGAATTTTTTGATGTATGGGGCATGGATTTCATGGGTCCTTTTCCACTTTCTTTTGGCAAACAATATATCTTAGTAGCTGTTGATTATGTGTCCAAATGGGTAGAGGCTGTAGCATTGCCTAATAATGATGCCAAATCTGTCAGCAAATTTCTTGTTAAAAACATTTTTACAAGATTTGACACCCCAAGAGCATTCATCAATGGTGAAGGCTCCCATTTTTGCAATAAACTCATTGAAAATCTTCTTGCAAAATATGGGATTAAGCACAAATTTGCTACAGCCTACCACCCACAGACAAGTGGACAGGCTGAATTGTCAAATAGGGAAATTAAAAGAATGCTAGAAAAAATGGTTGGGCCGGCAAGAAAAGATTGGTCCTTACACCTAGATGAGGCATTATGGGCATACAGAACTGCATTTAAAACTTCATTGGGTATGTCCCCCTATAGGTTAATTTATGGTAAAGCATGTCACCTGCCTGTTGAGTTAGAAAATAAATCATATTGGGCTATGAAAAAACTGAACTTTGATCACAACAAGGCAGGAGCACAAAGGTTTTTGGAAGTAAATGAATTAGAAGAATTTAGGCATTTCTCTTATGTGAATGCAGAAATTTACAAAACAAAACCAAGGCTTGACATGACAAGAAAATTCAAAGAAGAGAACTTAGAGAAGGAGGATTGGTCCTGTTATACAATTCTAGGTTGAAATTGTTCCCTAGAAAGCTTAAATCAAGATGGTCAGGACCATTCAAACTAGTCAAAGTCTATCCCCATGGTGCAGTTGATTTATACGATGCAGCCACAACCACCACTTTCAAGGTAAATGGCCAAAGAGTGAAAATGTACTATGGAGAGCATGTGGAAAGAGACAAGTACACCACACATGTTCAAAATCTCTAAAGAAACAAGGAGATAGTCAGGCTGAAAGACTCTTAAAACAAGCGCTTATGGGAGGCAACCCATGTTTTTGTATTAATATTTATTATTATTTTGTTCAGTTTAATGTTTTCAAGTGTTTTGTAGGATCACAATTTTTTAGTGCTTCTGCACTAAACTATTCCTCAAGTACTGCTACACCTCAGAAATTCAAAAATTTGAATTGGGTGAGAATAACGGTCAAAACAACAGCAAGGCGTGTGTCTAGTCGTGAGCAGTATCTGAAGTGTTGAGTAATCTACCTAAATAGCCCACGCGTCGCCATGCATGCAAGCCTAGCTATCCTAACGACTATGTCCTTCATTAAAACCACACAATTCCCAATTGTTACCGTTCTTCCCTAATCACCAACTCTTTCAATCGCAGAACCTCAACGAAATCATCAGAAATCCCTCCTTACTCCTTCCTCAATCAAATTGGGGATCTTGTTCTAGTCATGCGATTTCCTTCACAGTTCAAATTGGGGATCTTGTTCATGAATCAAAGAGCAACAGAGACACCTCAGCCAAGACACGAGCTTCGCTGAATCCTTCTGTGAGCATGTACAATTGTACACACTTTGTAAAGGTTACCAAAACAAGTATGAAAATTTACAACTGAAGCAAAAATTGCCAACATGCAAAAATGAGGAAATAAGTTCAAACTGAATGAACCTGAATTTTGGCATCGTGAGTAGCGACGAGAACTTTCTTCTTGTTGTCCCTGTTTAGATCAGCAACTAGTGGCGGTGGAAGGCGTTCGGCTTCGAATTTGATTGGATATTCATCGGTTGGGTGCATCCACGCCTCTTTGAAAGAAACACCGCCATCTTGCTGAAAGAATAATTGAAATACAAGAACATAGTTGGTACAGATCAAATTAAAAAAATAAAATGAAGATTCATGTCCAGATTCATTCATGACCAGTAAAACTGTGAAGAAAAAAATTTGGAATGTTTTTTTTTGATAAGCAATACTTCATTGATAAAACACCGGGGGTGCTCAAACCCAAACAACAAAAATTACATATTGTTTAGACAATGAAGTGGATCAAGCCACCAAGATGAAATATCAAAATTGAAATTACAATGAGCTCTATAAACCAACCAACTCCAGGATAATTGCTTGATGCGAGTAAGAATAGAGTCCAAGATAGGCACCTCGGTCTTGAAGATAAGAGCGTTTCGTGCAAACCAAATGCTCCAACACGTAGTCAACCAAATTAAGCGTTTTGTTCTCCTAGCCTTCTTCCCTTTACTCAACTTCCCCCACTAAAGACAATGATCGAACAAACTGTTTACCACAACATGATTAATCTTAAGCCAACCACACACCCGGTTCCATATTTCTGTCGCAAAGGAACAACCCAAAAAAAGGTGAATCTGCGTTTCGGTGGTCTGCCAGCAAAAAGGACATAAAGGGTCATTATCTGATGCGATAACAAGTCGGTGGCGCAAGTTACCGCGAGTTGGCAAAGAGTCCCTAAGTAACCGCCATCCAAAAACAATAACTTTCGAGGGGGTGACACATCTCCATAATTTCTCCAACAATTTAAATAATGCATTGTCTTCATTGGCCGCTGTCTCACGTAAAAGCATATTATAGCACGATCGGACAGAAATTTTTTTTGAAGACTCAAGCATCCACAACCAACTATCCACTTTCCCTTGAACAAGAGACACCGAATACAAAATCTGCTGCATATAATTAGCCTCGATTTGATCAATACCTGCCAGAGACCGTAACCACGACTCATTCCAACGCCACACACCGTCCAGCCACGCGCCACAATCCTGGACTACAACACGGTTTGCTTCGCGGCTAGCAAACAGAAAAGGAAACAATCGCGAAAAGGGTGAATTTCCCAGCCAATTATCGTTCCAAAACTCAACCGAATCACCACCTCCCACTCTTCTAGAAAGCTGCTGGCCGAAAGTGGATGTAAAAGAGAAATCACGATCAAGCAACAATAAATCACGCCACCAAATAGATCCACCAGCACCTCTTCTTAAAGCACCCTCCAACCGTTGAATAAAAGCATCGTTGAAGCTTCCATATCTATGTAATAACAAGCCTTTCCAATGAGCGTTGTCGTCAACAAGCGCCCTCCATGCCACTTCCACTTACTCAAAAGAGCACATTAAACAATTCTAAGTTTTTAATACCGAGGCCACCTTCACTCTTGGGTTTGCAAATCTTCTCCCAAGCGACCCAATACATGCCCCTATCACCATCATTAATTTGCCACAAAAAGTCTCTTTGGATTTTGATCATTGACATAATAACCGACATTGGAGCCTTATAAAAAGAAAAGAAATATAGTGGAATACTATTCAAGACCGAATTAATAAGAGTGACTCTACCTACAATAGAAAGATGGCGCCCCTTCCAAGATGATAACCTTTTTTTAAGCATATCAAGCACCGGTTTCCAAGTGGCGGCCCTTCTCGGATTGGCCCCAACTGGAATCCCCAAAAACTTGAAGGGAATAGATTCGGTTTTACAATGAGAAAAGCTGAGGCGGAATCAAGAAACTCCTCGGAAATGTTAATACCAATGATCTTGATCTTATAAAAGTTCACCCTCAAGCCAGAAACCAGTTCAAAACTTCTTAAAATAGTCTTTATAGCCCACAAATTATCCCAAGACGGTTTCCCCATCAACACCGTGTCATCCGCAAATTGCATAATGGAAAACCGAAGAGAATCATTGATAGCATATCCCTCAAAAGAACCAATCTCCACCGCTTTAGCCACCAATGCCGACAATCCTTCCGCCACAATTAGAAACAGAAAGGGGGAAAGCGGACCCCCTTGTCTCAAACCTCTATGACCTTTAAACTCATTTGTAGGACTCCTATTAACCAACACCGACAAAGTAGTATTACACACACAGGACTTCATCCATTGAATCCATTTTTGAGGAAAACCCAACCGGTTTAACATATAAAACAAGAAATCCCACGAGATAGAATCATACGCCTTCTCGAAGTCAACTTTAAACAACAAACAATCATCCTTCGATCGCTTCGCATAATCAACAACCTCATTAACCACTACCACCCCATCCAAGATTTGTCTGCCCCCCAAGAAGGCGAATTGGCATGGCGATATAACACTAGGGAGCACCTTTTTGAGCCTATTTGCCAATACATTTGCCAACATTTTATACAAACACCCTATCAATGAAATTGGCCTGTACTCCCCCAACCCTTGGGGATTGTCATTTTTGGGGATCAAAGCAATGAAAGTTGCGGAAATGGCCTTAGGAAGAAACGCCTTCTCATGGAACTCATTAAGGAAATCCATTACATATTTTTTCAACAAATCCCAACATAGTTTTCTGAAACTCATATTGAAACCATCCGGCCCGGGGCTCTTAATTATCACCATCACAACTCCACACCTCCTCCCTTATTTCCTCCTCCGAAAAAGGTTCAATCAAGAAATCCATATCAACCCGAGAAAGCTGTCTAAACTCAAGACCACTAAGAGTGGGTCAAAAATGACAAGATTCCACAAAAAAATTCTCAAAGTGTTGCTTGACATTATTCTTCACTTCATCCACATCCTCTATCACCTCATCACTACTTCGCAATAACAACACATTACAACGGCGTCTTTGAAACCTCAAAAGAGAATGGGAATAACTTGTGTTCATATCCCCCTCCTTGATCCATCTAGCTAGCTCTAGACTTCTGGGCCAAAATAGATTCCTTCAATTGAATTTGTTTCCAAAAGGAATTCGACACCTCCTTTCTATTTAACATCAGCGAACCATCCCAACCATCACACAAGGCATGATCAAGCGAATTCAAATCCCGAACCAATGACTCGATGTCCAAATCAATCTTACCAAACACCTCTTTATTCCACCTCCTCAATTTCTCCTTAAGCAGCTTGAATTTTTCCTTCACGACATGAGCTTTGTAACCCCTAACATTGAACTCATCCCAACACGCCTTCACAAAAGGTAAGAAATCAGAATGTTCGAACCAAGCATTAATAACCGGGAAAGGCTTGGGTCCCCAATCTTTTGCTAGGCGAAGAAGCCAAATAGGATTATGGTCAGAAATATCACGATTGCCAATCCATTGCCCAGATATACCCCACAAGTCAATTAATCATTCGGAGACAAGGAACCTATTTGTAACACCCCTAATTTTTAAAGACTCGTACTATGATGCCTAAGACCGAGTAATTATTCGTGGGAATAATTGGTCATGTCTCGGGGATTAATAGTCGAGGAAAAGTCCAAAGAAATCCTACTCTACATTTTATTGTGGCTTAGTCATGATTTAAATGAACAATTCTAGCACAAGGGTAAAATCGTCATTTCATCTCATAATGAGGAAGTATCACTGATGAAATAACATATTGGGTCCTAGTCATGCTAGGATTACGGAAATGTTATTTAAAATTACTAAGTTACATGAGTTGATGGGTAATTGATGGATTAAAAAGGACCTAAATGGACATTAAGGAACCAAGGGCATTTTGGTCATTTCCATATTCTTCAAATCATTAACCCAAATTACCCTTCACCAAACATGCTTTTCAATTTCCCTAAGATTATAGTGAAGGATTGTAATTAGGGTTATGAGTTAAATGTTGGTTAAGTGATGATATGGTAATAAGGGCAAAATGGTAATTTTGCCCTCATTTAAGAAACACAAACCAGCTGATCACTCCCATTCTTCTCACTTGAGCAACCTTCAGAAACCAGAAAGAGAGAGTGGAGAAGAATAGAAAGAAGGCATGAGAGAGAAGGGAAAGGGTGGGAGAAGAAGAAATGAATCCTCATTGCACGTCAAAATCAAAACCACAATCCTTCTCCATTTTTACTTCTCCTTCCATTGGTAGTAATCTTACTAGCTGATTCTCCATCTTTCCCTATCCACCAATTTCGAATATTGAGCCCCACCTTGGCAAAACTCAGTTTTCTTGCATTGTATGGTGTTCTTGGGGAGCATAGGAGAAAACCCGTATGAACCACCATTGTTTTCATCATATCTCACTGTACACTACTCCGATGATCGTGATTCTTGTCCCTCTGGAAACTAGACACAAAGATCTTCATTTTGGGCACAAGAACCGTATGATTTCATGGAGAAATGAAGTAGATATCACGTCCCCAAGTTACGGTTTCAGAATCAAGCATTAGGCTGGACCAGTCACCTTGTCTTGGTGATATCTTCCAAACCACTGGATGCATGCATGTGAATCCTGGACTACCTGAAAGTAGACGAAATTACCTTCACAATGAGCACCGGTTTGGATAGTTTTGGTCACGGATTGACCAAGTTATGCCTGTTGCAAAACTGAATCCTGATGCTGGGAAATGGAAGCGAAGCCGGAAATGTTGATTCGTTGGATTTGGGATTCGAGTTGTCTAGTCGCGCGAGACGTCAATTCTATGTTCCGGTAATCAAGTCAGTAGCGAGAGGGGTATTGGTTTCTGAATTCAGATACGGATGGCATTCGGAGCGTGCTCGTGACTACGGGGATTGTTCGAGTGGATACGGTCCCATCGTTCGTGCTCCAACGTGAATTCTCGCGAGATCGTCAACCGAGTGAGTTCTACTCACCGATAGGGATGTTTTTGTGTGTCCTAAAAATATGTCGGTTTTGAGTCATAAGGCATTTATCCTGTTTTCGAAAGATTTTGGAATCGAAAACCGTTTTTGAGCAATATCGCGTTTTTACGGTTTTTATCGAAATGTTGAGCATTTTATGAAATTGTGATTTAAACGCTTTCGCTTGAATATATTTTGGAATGTGGTATATTGAATATGTTTTTAGGTTGGATTACGATCGAAATTCGATTTGGGCGAGAAACGGAAAAGCGGAATGAGAACTGGATTGGAATCGGGAAACAGAACCGGATGCACGGGTCGTGCGCCCCTGGGCACGGACCGTGCGCCCACTACGCAGATGGGTATTTTAATTTAGTGCACCACGCACGGGTCGTGCGCCCCTGGGCACGGACCGCGCGTGAGGTTCTGTTACCGGACTCCGCTTTCTCATTTCGTCGCTCCTTTCGATCCCAAACCACTTCTAATCTTCTTCCCAACCAATTTTAAGGATATTGCCTTACTGAAAACCTCACTTTGAATTTGTTCAACTCATGGTTTTGAAAAAGAGCTTTGGAAGCCTATTTGATTAAAAAACCGAAACCCTAGTATACGTGTGGGTACACCGACTGATGGATTGACTAAATATATATAACTATATATGTCATTGTGTATGATTATAACGCCGGATGTCTAACTATTGAATTCATCTAAACGGGTTATAGATCGATATGGATATTGTTTATCCAATTATTATGTGATTGATCCTTTGGTGATCGAAAAGATATAAATTATCTAACTCTCGAGATTTGATATGTATTGTCATATGTATCGCGTTGGGTGACGACCCGACAAGTAGCATACTAGGAAGGGAAGTCATGAGCCCTCACCCTAGGCCATGTATACGTCTTGGCGTGGTCAATTCGTGGGTTACCGGGATTAGCAAGCGTTGTGCAGCCGGTTTGTGCTAAGTTAGACACATGGTTACCGGGATTAGCAAATTGTTGTGCAGCCGGATCATGTTAAGTTCAATTCACGAATTGCCAGGATTAGCAATTGTTGTGCAATCGGCATTTCGATTAATAAATAAGACATTGTTATGTCAGCTTTTGTTGTAACGGTTTAATAAATTGAACCGAGTGTTAGTGAGGGGGCATGGTAGGACTCACTGAGACAAGTTGTCTCACCCAATCCATATTTGTTGTTTTTACAGAGAACAGGTTATAAGGACAGCAGGCGGCACAGTTTGTCATCAGACTCGAGGAGAAGTTGGAGATGTAATCTTCCATCTAGGGATGGCAAAACGAGTTGAGCCCGCCGGGACGACCCGCTAGCCCGCCAAAAAATGGCGGGTTGGGCTGGTGATTTCACCCCGCCAACCCGTTGTGGCCCGCCCCGCCTAACCCGCCAACTCGGCGGGCCACAAGCAGGGCGGGGCGGGCCGGCCCGCCAAACTTTTTTTTTTATTTTTTCTTGTTTTTATCTATTTCAAAATATTTTTTAATGTTTTTTTGCGGGTTTGGGCGGGCTAACCCGCTAACCCACCTATTTTAAGCCCAAAAGTATGCTTTAAAATACATTTTTATATGTTAATTTTGATGGCGGGCCGGCCCGCCAACCCGCCAACTCACGACGGGGCGGGGCGGGCTCAAGTTCTCAACTCAACTATTTTGGCGGGCCGGCCCGCCCCGCCTATTTTTGGGCGGACTCACGGCGGGGCGGGGCTGGCCGGGACGGGCCGGCCCGTTTTGCCATCCCTACTTCCATCTATGTTTTGGATTCTTCTGATGTAGTCTCTGTATTCGATCTTATGACTCGAACTTGTATCATGTTTTATTTTTGTAGTTTCCGCTGTTTCTTGTAAAGATGTATATCTGAACAGAAATTTTTATACTCTGATTTATACCAAATTGTATATTTAGGTGTTTCTTTGTTAAAGAAATACTGGGGTGTTACACTATCCAATCGACTCATAGATAAACCATCCGAACTATACCAAGAAAATCTGTTACCTGACACCGGAACATCAATCAAGTCCATGGTCGCTATAAAGTTGTTGAAATCAGAGATCTCCATAAAAGAACTATCGCCGCTTCTCCCCTTCCGCTCCTCCGCACTAGTAACGACATTAAAATCCCCAACTACACACCATTCACCTTCCCCAATATTTTGTTTAAGCAACAACAACTCATTCCACAACCTTCTCTTCGCAGCAACCGAACAAGGTGCATAAACATTGATAACATGCACAATAAAAGATTGAAAAGAAATACTAACCCCCAAAAACCCTTCGTCGTTAAAAGAAGAAGAAACAGTCCAGCCACTATCAATCCAAGAACATAAAATACCACCTGAAAGACCATTCGACGGTTGGAAAATAAATTTGAAAGACTTAGTGCCCCATAGCACCCCCACCTCCCTCTCATCAATCAATTCCCTCTTTGTTTCCTGAATACAGATAAAATCAAAGCCGCCTCCAGATTTAATATTAGCTGCTAGCCGGAGCCGTTTGCTACGGTCACCCCACCCTCTCATATTTAAAGATAACAAATTCATGGGACCCCGTTAGAGTTCACCCTACTACTGCATGCCTCTTCAGCTCTAGCCTCCCCTTCCTCAATCAACTTGACGTAATGATCATCAGGCATGTTGCCTTCAACACCTAAATTTTTTGCAGCATCCCAAACCCTTTGCGCCACAGTCTTACTTTGGAGAATCCAATACTTATTATTACAGCAAGCAATGTTACCGGATGAAATAGAACCATCACACAAAACCATCCCCGCCGAAAATAATGATGAAGAATTAGGCCGTTGTTGAGCCGAAATAGGATCATTGCCATCATTGCCTACCTCAAGAGAAGCAGTGGAAACGGACTTGAGCTCACGCGTTGCTTTTTTCAACCTACTGTTTTTTGGGTTATGCTTTGGACCCACCATTAATAACTTGTGCTCTTTTCTGGGTTTAATCATCACAGGGGGTGCAACACTAAGATTCTCAGGCCGAACAACAGTAGGCACAATTGGGCTTGATTGGCACAAAGACTCACTAGACAAAGCATTTGTCCCCGGGGTGTTAACAGCATGGCCTGATTTTTTATTAGAAGAAAATAAAGATTCCTCCACAATAGTTGGCCTCGTCCCATCTTCCTTGGCCCCACCAATCATTGACTCATGATTTCTATCAAAGTTGAAATTTGAACTTTCCCACAAAGGCTCCTCCTCATTAACAACCTTATCATTTAATCTCTCCTTAATAGCCCTATTACTCCCCATCAAATTGCTGGGCATTAACTCCCCATTAAATGCGTCAAATTGGAATGCTCTTTGATTCATGTCCAGATTCATTCATGTGTTTTTTTGTTAATTTTTAATAGAATATTAAAATAATAATTTAATACATGTGTCAGGACAACTCAGCAGTCAAATAGTCAACTAAGAGACTGTTTAACGGTATTAGTAACAAAACGTTAAAAAGGGCAACGACGCAACGTTTTTAGAACTTAAGGGACCTAATCGTTACAAAAAAAAAAGTTAAGGAACCTATTTGTTACCTGAAAATAAGTTAAGGGACCTCGGAAAATATTTTGCCTTTTTTTATTACTATCTATGGCAACGGTTTTGAACCGTAATATATGTTGATAATAGACTGCGGTCATATATTAGGCAACAATTAAACATTAGGCAACGGTTTTTTAGTGTTGCCATTTCTGGCAACAATTTCTAAGTGTTGCCATAACTGACAACAACTTTAGCTCGTTGCCATTGTGTGAAAATTAAAACCGTTGTGTTTAAGTTATCAATGGCAATGGTTTTAGGTTTGTGTTGTCTTTGATCACAGAAAACCGCTGTCTATAGTTTAGGCAACACCTGCAGAAACAACGATTTCAAAATCGTTGCCGAATGTAAACGCAACGGTTTTTGGGTATTGCCTTTGGTCAAAATGTTGTAGTCGTTCTTTATGATTTTTTGATGATTGTTTTCTTTTTTTTCTCAATAATAAAATATTGCATATTGCTGGTGTAAATTTATGGTCTTTAAACACTAATCATAGTTATAATGTTTTAATTTTAATTATTTAAAAATAATAAGTTAGAGTCCTAATAAGAAAATAAGAGTTTAATTGTCGTGGATTGCTCGTGTAAAGTTTTCTTACACCAACAATCAATCACATATCATTGTGTAAATGACTTTTCAAATAATTAGAAAAAGAGTTGACCTTTTTAATGACATAAAATATTGTGATATGTTAGTAAGGTAAATTAAATCTTAGAAAATTAGCCAAGAGCACTTGGATGAGATGGTAGGGGTCTCTTCCGGCTTAACCAATGTCCTAGGTTCGGATCCAACCTTGGGCGCAGAGGATATCCGATTTATACCAAAAAAAACTTGCAAAATTATAGGCTTAAATATGTTTTTGATCCCTGCAAATATGGGGTATTTTGCTTTTAGTCTCTCTAATTTTTTTTAAGGGTCTCTGCAATTTTTTTTTTGATATTAGTCCTTCTGTGAAGTCTCCTTTAGTGATTTGCTGAGGTGTCTAACAGAACTGCCATTTGGCTTTGCCAAAACATTATTTTTAATTTTCTTTTAAGTTAAAGAATGGTGACATGGATAAATTGATGAATTCCCAAATTAGGGTTTGTTCCGATGCTCTCTCCCTTTCTTCTCTTCCTTTGTTTTTCACATTCTTCTATTTTTTTTCTACGGTGAACACTTTCGTGAGATTGCAATGATTTCAATCTCTCCGCCCCTTTATCTAAAAAGGGTTCCTTTGTTTTCAGGTCCACACAAACCATCGCGAAGGTTTGAACTTGAACAAAAACAAAAAATGGCATCTTCTCAACATGAAATTGCATCTTCTTCACCTTTTGGTTGTCGTAATCATCGTGATGGCTACAACAGAGAAATAAACAAAATGAAAGCAACAACACATGTTGCTTTTCAAAGGAATGTGCTTTTGTTATGGTGAGCAAGGCAAATAGAGAGCAGGAACGCGAGAGAGATGAATGGTTCGTGAGGAAAAGAGAGAAAGGCATTGTCAGTCAGTGGCGGACCTAGGACCCTGGGGTCAGGGGTGTCAAATTTTTTAAGGCCGGTGTCAAATGAGTGCAAAACTTGGTCTACTAGTACAATTTAAAATTTTCAGGCGGGTCAAAATTAAAATTTCAGGAGATTTAAGCTATTTATATAGGGTGTTTAGTGCAAAAAAAATTTTCCACGGGGTTCAACAGAACCCCCTGGTTGTATGCTAGGTCCGCCACTGTTGTCAGTGGCTCTGATTTGGGGGGGGGAATGGCGTTGTGGTGGTCTTTGCAGTGGTCATGGTATCCGACTATTCATAGAGGAAGGGTAAGGAAGGATTGGTGTCTCACCACCCACATCTCATCATCCCTTTGTTCGAAGGTGGGTTTGAAATGGGGGATTTGGTTGGTGCTGGGATTTTAATAGTGTTGGGATTATGGTGCTGGGTATTGATTTGGGATTATATGTTAGGGTTTTTGTCATACCCTAATTTTGTCCGATTAATTGGAAAATCCCAAAATTTTATCGCTTCGCATATTGTTCTAAACACGGGTGTCTTTGGCACTCTCGTGCAACGATTTTGTTTGACACTCGTTACTTTCAAAAAAAAAAGAGTCCAAAAAAAGATATATAATAAAAATAATAATAAATAACGCGAGCGCGTGTTGGTTGCGAGTCACGTGTGAGTAGTTGCGTCACCGCGCGTTATTTTACCGTTTCTTAGAAAAAGTGAGGATAAAATGAAACCGGTTTTAATAACGTACGCGCATGCGTATTCAAATCGCGTACGCGTTCCTAGTCTTAAGGCGAGCACGCGTTTCGTTTCGAGTCGCGTGAGTGATTGCGTCGGTGCGCGTTTATTTTACCGCTTCTTTCAGTTATTAGTAAATAATAATAATAAATAATAGTAATAAGATAAAATCAGTTTTTTTTATTAGCTGTCCTTTTTAAATTTTGTTACATATACAAACAAAAAATAAAAAAAAAGCAGAATAGTACAAAAAAGAAAGTCAGCTGTTTTATTTAGATGTAGACAAGAAAATTTAATTACAAATAATACAAAAATCAAAATACAAACAAAAAATTAAATACAAAAGTACAAAAAATAAAAGAATAAAAAAAGGGGACAGCTCAAGTCGCTGCTGCCCTTGTTTGTTGCTGTGGCTGAAAAACTGCCCTTGTTTGTTGCTGTGGCTGAAAAACATTTTGAGCTTCAAACTCAAGCTCCTTTCATCTTGCCCCTTTGCTTTTTCCATTTTCAGCAAAAACATTGATGCAGTGGCAGCAACCCTGCTGCCATCCCCTTGCTGCTCCACTATGTCTCTGCTGCTCCAGCAGCTTGGTCCCCTGGGGATTTTGATCCCCTGCTTCCTCCCACACCTACACCACACAATTGGCCTATAAATACTGTGAACAACAATACACACAAAAAAAATACACAATTAGTCACTGAATATACACACAGAAATCCACACGAAATTTAGAGGCAAAATTAGGGTTTCGTATTGAAACTACTAAGGTTCAGAAAGGCTAAAAGGGGCAGCAGCTGAAGCACGAGGGTTCTGTTTCTAAAAATTTGGCACTTAGGTCAGTCTCAAATCTTTTTTTTTCTCTGCTCAGTTTACATGTATGTTATGATTTGAAATTATCTTTGCTTGAGGGAATGTCAACAAATTTTTTCTTCTGGTCCTTTTAGAATTTTTTTTTAAAAAAAAAAACCGAAGGCCAGGGTGGGGGGGTTGAGAGACAGTGAGATAAAGAAGAAAGAAAGAGGGGAGGGATTTTACCTCCGGCCACCGCCGTAGCCTCGCCGTGAGCCCCATCAACCACCAAACACAGGACCCCCTTTTAACTAGGACCGACCCCTCTCCTAACCGAACCCCACGCCGCTGTCGTCACCACGCCACCACCCAAAACGCCAACAACCACTACCGAATCCCCCCTTCGTCGTAGACCTCCACCAAGCCGTCACCCAACCACCATCGCCCCTCTCAACAGAACACCCACTGCACCTAGCCGTCACCGTCGCAAATCAATACATCTCCGCGGGGCCATTCGCACCACCGTCTCCGTCCCTCTCGTTTTTGTTCGCCATCGGTATAGGAGAGAGAGAGGTTAGGACTGCGCCGTGGAGAGGGAGGAGAGTCGGAGTTGGTCGATCTAGGGAAGTGAGGCGCCGTGGAGAGGAGAGAAGTTGGGATTTGGTGGCGGAGAGGCAGCGCCGTAGAGGAAGAGAAGGATGAAGGCGCCGTGAGTAGGAGGCAGGCGGATACGGCCGTGGAAGGAGAGAGAGGAAATTTTTTTAGGGTTGGCTATTTTAGGGTGAGGCGCCGCGTGAGAGAAGAGATGAGATTAGGGTTTCTAAAATTGGGTTTTCGTTTTTATAGTAGGGGCGCGAGGGCATTTTCGGCTTTTCACAATTTTTTATTATTCAGATCTCTATTCGCACCCCCCATTTTACTTAGCGCGCCCGCCCCTGTCTACGGCCCATCTTCTCTTTTTCGTAAAAAAAAAAACGCAGCCCATCTTACAAAAACAAGCTGGGCTCACTATCTGCACCCCAGTTTAATGATACAGCCCTCCTATAACTGCGCCCCCCATTTTACTATTTCACCCCCTATTTCTCTTTTTTAAAATTTATTTCTTTCCCCTAAGTAAAATTATTTTTTTCACAAACCTTTTTTTTCCCAAATAACAGATTTTCTTTTCCCTAAACAAGAACCGATCCAATTGCGAAAATTCTTCAAAATCAAACTTTGTTAGTAGTCTTGCGAAGCCTTTGCTTGCATGATTATCAACAATGAGGTACTAGTGGCGATCACTTGGAGCCTTTGCTCAATTGATCATCATGAATGACTAATTTTCCTAAAGATTTTCACTAAACCAAAAACTTTGTTAGTAGTCTTGCGAAGCCTTTGCTTGCATGATTATTAACAATGGAGTGCTAATGGTGGTCACTTGGAGCCTTTGCTCAATTGATCATCATGAAAGCTCAATTTTCACAATTAAACAAGATAAAAAATAAAAACCTTTTTCTAGACAACCCAGAACTACGTAGCTTTGAATTCTCCATCGCACCGGGAGATACGTAGGAGCGGATCCCCTCCGTCAAGCACAACAAACCAAAAACATTTTTTCTTCTTTCAAAAACCAAACACTTTCCCAAAAATAAAACATTTTTCAAAAATAAGAACTGCGTTGCTTTGAATTCTCCATTGCACCGGGAGAATCATAGGAGCGGATCCCCTCCGTCAAGCGCAAAAACTAAAGATTTTTCATTAAGTCATCCATCAACAGAAGAGGTAAAAACAAAGCATTTTTCCGAATCAACTTTGCAAATCACACATTTAATTAAGGTAACCCTTCTTTGAAGGGACGTTGTGGGGTGCTAATACCTTCCCCATACGTAATTAGACCCCCGAACCCAAATCTAATGGTTCCAAAGACCAGTACTTTCCCAAAAAGGTTTTTCCGATGTTTTACCTTTAAAAAATATTGGTGGCGACTCTAAAATCCCGTCGTGCGAAGAAAAATCCCGCCAAGGATTTTTCGGGGTGCGACAGCTGGCGACTCTGCTGGGGAATCTTTTTCTTAAGTGGGTCAAGCCGATTAATTGAATGTGTGATTTTCTTTTCTGATTTAACATGCTTGGTTTTACCTCCCTTCTTCCTACTTTTGTTCTATTTTCCATGCCATTTGTTTGCTAGATTTTAGAACATTCATTCTTCTCGGCTCCTTTTCTTTGAGGTAAGCAATGCGTGTAATTATTGTTGACTTCTTAGAATGGTTTGTATATTTAAATGATGTATGCATGTTGAACCCTAGGGTAGATGACCTTTTTGTCTGGACTGTTCATGGTTTTTTTCTTGCAGGTGGGGAAGGGTAGTTATTTCTAGGTGTTGTTCCCTCAACACACACTTCACACCCTATACTTGTGAGCATTGAGTGGGGCCTAAAACCCAAGGTCTGAACAAAAACCTAGGAGAATGGGAACGATTAGTGACTGCCATTCGTAGACCTTTGTCTGTATGGCTCTCATGAAAGTTTCGCCCAAGAGTACGCTTTGTCATGATGCCGCACACTCGGTAGCTTTCTACGACTGTGGGTGTCATCATGAGAGAGACTTTAGCTCTTGGTTGCCATTGTGAGGAAGTGATTAGAACCTACATGGGAGGATTACCCTTTTCGTCGACTCTAGACCCTAGGATTCCCACCCTTTGTAGGACACGGGGGCACGCTTTTGTTTGTTGCATTAGCTTAGGCATTCCTTTTTCTCAAACTCTATTTCAAAATTGTAGAAAGTAATTTTCTTTTCCTGTCATAAACACCTACATGAGGTGGCATGTAGCGTGTATCTTTGAAGATGTTCAAAATACCACCAATAACCTCATTTTCTTACCCTTGTTCCATGTAAATAACACATCATTTCGCATTCACGTCATTTTGCACCATTGCATTTGCACCTGACAAAATTTTGAAAAAAAAAAACTTTCATCATTTGCATTCTTCATGCATTAAAGTTTGTTTGCCGGAAATCGCGACATAACACCGAACCTTGTCACAGGGGTGTAAGAAAGCAATATAGAATCAAAAGGCAAAACCGCATTCAATTCGAGGTTCCCCATTGTAAAGAAGATTGATGTAACTAGTTTGAAGGATTATGCTTCCCTATTAGGTCCCATTGAGCTCCAGTCCTTCGACAAGACTTATGGGAACATCCGCAAGTTATTACAGTTAGAAGTACAAGAGAGTGTCATTGCCGCCCTGTGTTGGTTCTATGATTCAGAGGTTAGGTGTTTTCTTTTCAAGAACTTCCAAATGGCGCCTACCCTAGAGGAGTATGAGAAGATTCTGGGTTTTGATCGCTCAGAGGTTAGACCTTACCAGTATCAAGGGCGGTATTATTCAGATGAGAAGTTTGCTTCCCTATTACAAATCAGTGTAGGAGAGGTGCGGTCCCACAAAGTTGAGCGTAACAAGATATTTGGGTTCCTCAGGAGTACTTTGAGAGTTTGATGACTAGTTATGTAGTATCAGATGATTGGGTTTCTTTCAAGCAAGTACTAGCCTTGACCATCTTCGGCATTGTTCTTTTCCCCCAGATTGAGAAACATATAGATGAAACCGCTATTGGTGTGTTCCTAGCTTTCAAGAGTGCAAAAAGTCCCATCAATCCGGTTCCCGCTATTCTCGCAGAGACCTATCGTGCCTTCACCCGCTATCATGAGTTCCGAAAGGATAAGATGTGTTGTTCCTTCCCTGTGCTATATGCTTGGTTGATTAGTCATGTGTGCATTAACAAAAGTGATGTTGGGGATTTGCTTTCCTATGCCTTGGGTTGTAATCCGAAGACTATGAGCCCTCAGGAGTGGAACGATACTTTTAAGAACCTCGATGCTCTTCAAATTCGATGGTTCTCGCACAAGTGTTGGGAAGATAAACCCTCAGTGATATTCCAATGTGGCAGTTTCCAGAACGTTCCTCTCATGGGAACACAGGGATGCATCAATTATAGCCCATCTTTGACCTTGAGACAACTCGGGTACCCTATGCGGGACTCACCCTCCGAAGCTATGCTGTCTCGTTTTTACCTCCATGCGGGGATCCCTAAAGACGAGGACTTACTTCGGCGAGTCTTGCAAGCTTGGGAAACCGTGGTGCGGAAGGACAAAGGCGAGTTATCTAAAAGGACCACTGCTATCTCCTTCACTCAATGGCTTGAAAAGAGGATTAAGGAAACTCGATCATCCAACCAAAAGGTGCCATCACCTGAAGAGAAAATGTCGGAACCTCACGTTCCCCTCATCGAAGAACTAGAAGAGGCTAAGTTGGCCTTATCTAAAGCGGAACAAGAGAAAAGGGATTTGCAAAACAGATTGGGAAAGGTGATGCAAGACAAGCGGAAGCTAGAAAATGAAAACGCTCTCCAAGCCGTAGCTATTGAAGCAACCAATAGGAAACTTGAAATAGAAGAAGAGAGCAAGAGGGAAATTCAAAAACATTTGAAAGGTGTTAAAGAGGAAGTAAAGAGGTGCGCCTCAAAGATGAATAGGGCTGTATCAGAAGCAAATGAATGGAAGAAACTATATGCCAAGTCATGGAGGAATGAGAAAATGGTTAGAGATACGCTAGCTAAGTCAAAAGAGGAATTCCAAGTGATGAAGTTTGAATTGGAGAACCAAGTGAAAAGCATCAGGCAATATAGAGAGTCTATCATAGGGATCTTGAAAGAGTATCAACAAGCTTTAGGGTTTGAACAAGAATGGTCGGAGGAATTGAAGAGGAATCTCCGATGCCTAAGGGAATCTTATGGGCAAGTGCAAGCGGAAGACCAGTATTGGGAGAAACGTTTCATGGCATTAATTGGCAGAATAGAAGACCAAGAGATCGTCAAGGAGCTAAGGGATGAGATTCAGCTTTGGAGGAGCAAATTTTCAAAGCTAGCAGGACTAGCTAACCAAGCTGTGAGGGATGTTCCCAAGAAACTAAGAAGAGCTGAAGCGGAAATGAACCCTTTCAACACTCCGGCCAAGGTATGTGAGTTTGTCGAGTACTGCAAGATTTTGACGGAAGAACTCATCGAGTACTGCAAGATTTTGAAGTTCACTTTAGAGCATTGTAATAATCCTTAGGAAATTGCAAATTTTCTCTAAAAAATTATAAGTTTCTTCAGAATATTGTACTTTGCTTTTCTTTCGAGTTTGAAGTTGTAGTACTCCTTCCTTCTGAATAAAGTGTGTTTGTTTTGTCTATTGCTTCCAACCTCGTTGCAACCAAAATTTAAAAAAAAAAAAGAGAAGTGTTAGAGCTTTAAACTTACACGCCTATGACAAGACGAGTTGCACCGCGATTCCCGGCCCCAAAACAAACATAAAATCATACATATCGCATTACATCTGCATTCATTTATGTGATTCTCGCGCTCATGAATTGTGTTCCATCAATAGAAAAAGGCAAGCTGGTTCGCCAACATCGATACCTGACTCGTCTGCAAGCAAGGCTCGTGGCAACTAACCAGAATGACTTGGACCGTCCTGTTATTGAAGACTTAGGAAGTGGTGAATCAGACCATGGTAACCCAACTGCTGAGGTTCCCAATCCAGAGCAATTGGCTCAGGAGAATCGGGAATTGAGAACGAAAATTGGGGCAATGGAAACACAGATGACTGAAATGATGGGGATGCTACAAGCTTTGAGGAACGGAACTGCCGCTGGAAATCCCGCCGTCACTACCGAAGTTGCTGTCGCTCTCCCTCCTCCGAGTCTTGAGACTGACACCTTTGCCCATACTTCGGGGACCAACAACCAGGGCCAACCAGCTACGCATAGGATGCCTTGGGGACTCCCACCCGGATACACACCTCCAGGGGCCGAGGCTAATGCAGGAAGTAATCCCCTTAGGGTTGCAGAGCAAGTCCAACCCATCTCAGCCGCAAACAGTGGAGGAGCGGGAACGCCCCAGGCCCAAATTCAGATTCCTATTCCGCCGGGAACTTTGTTTGGCTTTCATTCACCAGCGACGGTCCATCCCCCAATTCAGGGACTAATTCCTGGGAATACCACTCACTCACGTGACCCACACGTGAACCCAGCCGTAGTGTCGATGAGTAATCCTCACTATGGTGTGAATGGTTTTCCTCAGAACTATCCTGCTGAAACTCCTCAAGCTAGAGACAGGTATCATATGTTAGAAGAGCGCTTAAGAATCATTGAAGGGTCGAGCTCTAGAGCAAGAGAAGCCCGTGATCTGTGTCTCATCCCTGATGTGGTTTTACCTCCTAAATTCAAAGTGCCTGACTTTGACAAGTACCGAGGCGTGACTTGCCCTAAAAGCCATCTGACCATGTACTGTAGAAAAATGGCTGCACATTCTCATGATGACAAGTTGTTGATCCATTATTTCCAAGAGAGCCTTGCTGGGGCATCTCTCAACTGGTACATGCAGCTAGAACCGTCCCATATCCATTGTTGGAAGGACTTGGCTGATGCCTTCCTCAGACAGTACCAGTACAATACGGATATGGCGCCTGACAGAACACAGTTACAGAGCATGGCAAAAAGAGATAATGAGTCATTTAAGGAGTATGCCCAGCGGTGGAGGGCTTTGGCTGCACAGGTGACACCCCCTTTGTTGGAGAAAGAACTGGTCTTCATGTTCATGGAAACCCTGCCACCGTTATACTATGATCGGTTGATCGGCAGCGTATCTTCCAACTTCTCAGACATGGTAATCATCGGTGAAAGACTAGAAAATGGACTGAGAAGCGGCAAGATTGCCCATGGTTCCGCAGGTACAACCACCCACAAGAAGCCATTCTCCGGATTTTCGAAGAAGAAAGAAGGAGAGACCAACACCATCACCATAAGCCCACCTTATCAACCACAAAATATCCCTGTCCCCACTCAAACACAACCAACCCGTCACCACGTAACACACAATAACTACCACAAAAACTACCAAGACAAAAAACAGACCACCTTTGATCCCATCCCCATGTCCTATACTGACCTTTTCGGCTATCTTGCCACAAACAAGCTCATCAATACCAGACCCATGAAACCAGTCCAGCCACCCTACTTCCGAGGCTACAATCCCAATGTTACCTGTGCATTTCATGAAGGGGCAGTTGGACACGTTGTTGAGGACTGCAAGGCCTTTAAAATTGTAGTGCAAGATCTGATTGATACCAAAGGGATAACCTTCAAACAAGAAAGCCCAAGCATCACAACTAATCCGCTGCCTGGTCATGAGAAACCTGCAACCAATGCCATCCATGATATGGGGGGCCAATCCTTAATCAGAACTGTGGAGTGTATCCAGACACCCTTAGAGGTTATTCATGCAGAGCTGTGCAAGTTCGGGGTCATCAAGAGAGGTTGTACTCAGAAAGAAGTCTGTGTTGATGTTAATTGTGTGGGGCATGTGAGGCCTTCAAGACAGTTTTGCAGGACCTATTGGATCGTCATATAATCCAAATGGGTGTGCAAGAGAAAGAGGAGGATGTGCTGACTTTCCAATCAGATAAGAATGGAAATGTTCAGAAACCTATTGAGGTCCCGTATAGCCGAAAGCCGATCGTGGAGAGACCTAAGACCATTGTGATTCCTGTCCCAGCTCCTTATCAAAAGAACAGTTGTTCCATGGAGCTATGGGGTGTCAGTTCCAATTCAGAAGCCTCAAGTTGTTCCCGATGTCACAAACATTGCGGGAAGCAGTGGAGTCACTAGAAGCGGACGTGTTTATGTCCCCGAAGTCCTGAAAGAAGGTCCCTCAAAGGAAGATGAGGAAAGGATTCGCAAAGGTAAAGGTATAACACAAGAGCCCAAGGAAAGTAGGAAGGTGTCAGAGCAAGAAGCCACAGAATTTTTGAAGATCATGCGGCAGAGTGATTACAAAGTGGTGGACCAGCTGCACCACACTCCTGCAAAGATCTCTATCATGTCCCTACTGCTCAATTCTGAGGCCCACCGTGCAGCTCTAATGAAAGTATTAAATGAAGCCCATGTAGCCCAGAACATCACTGTTGACCAGCTCGATGGCATCGTAGGGAATATTGTTGCATCCAATTATATTACCTTTACTGATGATGAGCTCACCCCTGAGGGGAAGGGGCATAATCAGGCACTTCACATTTCAGTTAGATGTGGTGAATATACACTCTCTCGGGTCCTCATCGACAATGGATCCTCTTTGAATGTCATGCCCAAATCTACTATGAGCAGACTAGATGTAGACTGTTCGTATATGAAGCCTAGCTCAACACTAGTTAGGGCATTTGACGGATCCAAGAAGGAGGTTATGGGAGAAATGGAGTTCCAGATGCAGATAGGGCCAGAAGTATTTTATGTGAATTTTCAGATCATGGACATTGCATCATCCTACAGCTGTCTCCTGGGGAGACCCTGGATTCATGCTGCCGGCGCTGTTCCTTCATCCCTCCACCAAAGGCTTAAGTTTGTAGTCGACGACAAGCTGATAGTCGTTTTTGGAGAAGAAGAGTTCATAATTAGCAAGCCCCATCCTTCTCAATACATTGAGGCTGCAGAGGAGTCACTTGAATCTGCCTTTCAGTCGCTGGAAATTGCAAATGCTGCTTTCATGGGGGAAGAAGCCCCATTGCCTGCACCTAAGATATCTAACGCTGCTATCATGGTGGCCAAGGTCATGTTGAAGAATGGTTACCAGATTGGAAAAGGGTTGGGAAAGTCCGAGCAGGGAATTCTGGAGCCAGTTCAGCTGCAAGAGTACAAGGATAGGCGTGAGTTAGGATATTGGCCCACTCAAGCTGATAAGAAGAGAATGGCTGAGGAAAAGCGAGAAAGGAGGCTAGTTAAGCTTCAGGGGCGGGAACCAAGCTTGAAGAAGGTTCCTATCTATCATCTCTCCCAGAGCTTCAGGAGCGCGGGTATGCTAGACCCCAATCAGGTGGCCGTCATTGAGGAAGAATCAGCTATGGAAGACAAATGTGTGGACTTAGTGCGTCGCAGTGCTGCAGATGAAAAGCTTGATAATTGGAAGATCATTGATTTCCCTGTTATTTTCATTCCAAAGTAATGATTTTGTAATGCAAATTCTTTGGCTTTGCCCAAGGCCTTAGAATATTTCATAAGGGCATGCATGTTTTTCCTTCGAATATCATCTATCAATAAAATGTTATTTCAGACTCTCAAATGAATAAAATTTCTTTCCATTATCATGTGTCTTCATCTTGTGTTTCTATTTTGCTTGTTCATTTCTTTCTATTCCCGCAAATGCAGATCTAAAATGAATATCTTTGAAAATAATGATGCCAACGGTTCATATGTTAATTTTGATCACCCCGTTAATCAAGCTGAGGAGGATGTTGAGGATGACTGCGAAACTCCTCCAGAGTTGATGAGAATGGTCGAACAAGACGAAAAGGTTATTCAGGTGCATGGGGAATCTGTTGAGACAATTAACCTAGGCACCGAGGACAGTAAGAAGGAAGTAAAGGTGGGTACTTCAATAAAGGAAAGTGAGCGCAAGAAGCTAATCGAACTCCTGCATGATTATGTTGATGTCTTCGCATGGACTTATCAGGATATGCCAGGGCTAGATACTGACATAGTGGTGCATAAGTTGCCGGTCAAGCCAGAATGTCCTCCGGTAAAGCAGAAACTGAGAAGAATGAAGCCAGAAATGTCCTTAAAAAAAATCAGAGATGAGGTGAAGAAGCAGTTTGACGCCGGGTTCCTAGCGGTAGCCAAGTATCCGCAATGGGTTGCTAACATCGTGCCGGTTCCGAAAAAGGACGGGAAAGTTAGAATGTGCGTTGATTACAGAGATCTGAATCGAGCTAGTCCCAAAGATGATTTTCCCCTGCACCATATTGATGTCTTAGTGGATAGTACAGCGCAACATTCACTGTTCTCCTTCATGGATGGATATTCAGGGTATAACCAGATCAAGATGGCTCCTGAGGATATGGAGAAGACAACCTTCACAACTCTTTGGGGAACATTCTGTTACAGAGTCATGCCATTCGGGTTGAAGAACGTCGGTGCTACCTATCAAAGGGCTATGGTCACATTATTTCACGACATGATGCACAAAGAAATAGAGGTCTATGTGGACGATATGATCGTAAAGTCTAAAACTGAGGAGGAACACATTGTCAATTTGCAAAAGCTCTTCGAGCGGTTGAGAAAATTCAAGCTCAGATTAAATCCTGCCAAGTGTACCTTTGGCGTGCGATCAGGAAAGTTGTTGGGATTCATCGTTAGCCAAAAGGGGATAGAAATCGACCCAGACAAGGTGCGTGCGATTCTTGAGATGCCAGTTCCTAAAACAGAAAAAGAGATTCGGGGTTTCCTTGGAAGACTGAACTACATCTCTAGGTTCATATTCCAGTTGACTTCCACTTGTGAACCAATCTTCAAACTATTGTGCAAGAATCAGGAAACTAAATGGAATGATAATTGTCAAGAAGCATTTGAAAAGATCAAGAAATATCTTCAGAACCCACCTATCTTGATGCCTCCTGTACCCGACAGACCTCTGATCCTGTACCTAACCGTGCTAGACAGCTCAATGGGTTGTGTGTTAGGGCAACATGATGAATCTGGGAGGAAAGAGCATGCCGTTTACTATTTGAGCAAGAAATTCACTGACTGTGAAACAAGGTACTCGCTGCTAGAAAAGACTTGTTGTGCTTTAGCTTGGGCTGCTCATCGTTTGAGGCAGTACATGCTAAGTCACACTACTTGGTTGGTATCTAAAATGGATCCTATCAAGTACATCTTCGAGAAGCCCGCACTTACAGGGAGACTTGCCCGTTGGCAAATGCAGTTATCAGAATATGATCTCCTATATGTCACTCAGAAAGCAATTAAAGGTAGTGCGTTGGCCGAGTACCTGGCACACCAGCCCGTTGAAGATTATCAGCCTATGCAGTATGACTTTCCAGATGAAGATATCATGGCCTTGTTTGAAGAAGGGAAGTCCCCAGAAGATGAAAGATGGAGAGTGGTGTTTGATGGTGCCTCTAACATATATGGGCACGGAGCCGGGGCAGTGCTGATTTCCCCTGATAATCGCTTCATTTCATTCACTGCCAGACTAGGCTTCTACGTCACCAATAATGTGGCAGAATATGAGGCATGTATTCTTGGTATCCAGGCAGCCATTGATTGGAAAGTTAAGAGACTTGATGTGTATGGAGATTCAGCTCTAGTCATTCACCAAGTGAATGGTGATTGGGAGACCAGAGACTCCAAGTTGATCCCTTACCGAGATTACATTCTAGAGTTGGTTGAGCCTTTTGAGGAAATCACATTTCAGTATCTTCCTCGCAATGAGAAACAGTTGGCTGATGCGCTAGCCACTTTGTCTTCAATGTTCAATATCAACTACGACAAAAGCTTGACTCACATCAAGAATCAGTATCGAGATTTGCCAGCACATCATTACTGCGCGGTAATTGAGGGAGAGTCTGATAACAAGCCCTGGTATCATGACATCAAGCAGTACATTTTGAACAGAGAGTACCCTCATGGAGCGTCAGAGAATGACAAGAGAACCCTCAGAAGATTGTCAAGGAATTTCTTTTTGAACGGTGAAGTTCTATACAAGAGGAATTATGACATGGTCCTCCTGAGGTGTATGGCAGAAGAAGAGGCAACAAAAATCATGAAAGAAGTCCATGAAGGCTCATTTGGGGTTCATTCCAGTGGACACACTATGGCAAGGAAAATCTTAAGAGCTGGCTATTATTGGTTGAGAATGGAATCAGATTGCTATAATTTCGTGAAAAGATGTCACAAGTGTCAAATCTACGCTGATCACATTCATGTGCCACCTGCCTCCCTAAATGTCCTGACTGCATCCTGGCCATTCTCAATGTGGGGCATGGACGTCATAGGTCCTATCGAGCCTAAGGCATCAAATGGGCATCGCTTCATCCTGGTCGCTATTGATTACTTCACCAAGTGGGTTGAAGCTGCTTCATACTCCAACATTACTAGCTCTGTGGTTGCTAAGTTCGTAAAGAGAGACCTGGTTTGTCGCTATGGGCTCCCAGACAAGATTATCACAGATAATGGCAGCAACCTGAACAGTAAGATGATGAAAGAGTTGTGCAAGGACTTCAAAATCCAACATCAAAATTCTTCCCCATACCGTCCCAAAATGAATGGGGCAGTCGAAGCAGCCAATAAGAATATCAAGAGGATCGTGCAAAAGATGGTAGTAACCTACAAAGATTGGCATGAGATGCTTCCTTTCGCTTTGCATGGGTATCGTACCTCAGTGCGTACTTCAACCAGGGCAACCCCTTTCTCTTTGGTGTATGGGTCGGAAGCAATCCTCCCTATTGAAGTTGAGATACCCTCCCTACGGGTGCTGATGGAAACCAAGTTGGAAGAAGCAGAATGGGTCCAGGCTCGTCTGGATCAGCTGAATCTCATTGAGGAGAAAAGAATTGCTGCCCTGTGTCATGGCCAGTTGTATCAACAAAGGATGAAGACAGCTTTCGACAAGAAGGTTCGTCCCCGAGAATTCAGCGAAGGAGACCTTGTGCTCAAGAAGATCCTGCCTATTCAGAGTGACCCCCGTGGGAAATGGACTCCTAGCTATGATGGACCATATGTGGTAAAGAAAGCCTTTTCTGGAGGAGCATTGATACTCACCAACACGGATGGTGAAGAACTCAGAAACCCAGTCAATTCAGATTCAGTCAAGAAATATTACGCCTGAGAAAAATAAAAGGAAAAAAGAGAAATATGAGCCAAGCAAGAATTAGCTCGCTAGGTTGAAAACCCGAAAGGGCGGCCTAGGCAAAAAAGAGCGACCCGGTGGGCCGAAAACTCGCAAAAAGCGGTCCAGGCAAAAATTAGGGTCAGAAAGGTTGGACTTAAAAAAGTAAAAGGGGCAAGCAGCGCCTCCAAAAGCTTGGATAAAAGGGTGATCAAGGATACAAGTATGGGTGATTGGCATCAACACTCCAAAGACAAAGAGAGCTCATAAGATCTGTTGCGTCCATTTTTCTTGTTTTTTTAGTTTCAAAAATTCTCAATGTACTCTTTTCAGTCGGCGCGACCTTTTGCGTGTTCGGTTTCCATATGAATAAAAAGTCCAAAATTTTCCACTCTGTCTGCTTACTGTTTTATCATTGCTTCCTTTTCATTTGTGCGTTAAAATAATGTTTTATGGTAGATGATAAATGAATTATGAAAATGTGCATAAATCAGAGCATTAAAATCATTGCGAAACTTTTGAAAATCATGAGAAAAGAAATGATCTCTCAATCAGGTAAATTCACAAGAATCAAACAAAAGCACTGATCGCGCCAAAGCAATTCTCAAAAGGCTGAAGCATGACCCTCGCACCATTATGGACAACCATCGTGCCTCATAACGCAAGTCCTACGATTTGGTCGAAACAGCAAAAGAAAAAAAAAAGAGAAGAGCAAAAGAGCAATAAAACAAATAAAATTCATGCATTGCATTCATCAAACATAGACAAAAAAAAAATTTCATGCAAGCAAAAAGAAACTCCTGCATCACATCACATTCATCCCATCAAAAAGCAATCATGGCATTTGCATTGCATGCATTTGTTCATCTCACTTGCAGGTACAAGAACGGATAAGTACTTCGATGCTAATCCTCGCACTCAGTTCCCAGAAAATGTCCTCTTAGTTCAGGGTTCAAATGCTTTTCAGTTCGGCGCTCAAGCGTGCATTGCAGTTTGGAGTTCAAATCGCTCTTATCAGAGTTCAGTGCTCCCTCCTGTTCATGGTCTCACATCGTGTACGAGCAACGCGATGGACCGCAGCCCCATGTGAGGTTCAACGGAATAGTTGTATCAGCCAAAGATACAGTGGACTCCGTGCATTGATCAGTATATCAGTTCCGGAGCTGATAACGATCCCCCCGGTCGCTCGAAAGACCAGAGATTCTCAGGATGCGTGCTCCTCAAAGCCACGTGCAAACTCGGATTCGCAAGGGTTCGTTTACAGGTTTTAGGCAGCCTGGCATTTTACCGCTTTCTTTATCGTTTTCTTCATTTAGCGCTTTCCTTGCCTTTCGCAGTTAGCGTGCATGTTGTTAACCATTTCGTTTATCGTTTCCTCTCCAACGCTCCAAGTGTTGATTCGAAAAAAAAAAAAGAAACAAAAAAAGAAAATTCGGGTTTCTCCAAATAGACAAAATTGGTATAATTTCTGACTTCTTTATTCATATTTTATCTTCGAAATATGTCTCGGCCAATTCATATTTCTTGGTAAAATCCGAATAAAGAGGGGCAGCTGTCATACCCTAATTTTGTCCAACTAATTGGAAAATCCCAAAATTTTATCGCTTCGCATAGTGTTCTAAACGCGGGTGTCTTTGGCACTCTCGTGCAACGATTTTGTTTGACACTCGTTACTTTAAAAAAAAAGAGAGTCCAAAAATATATATATATATATATATATATATATATATATATATATAATAAAAATAATAATAAATAACGCGAGCGCGTGTTGGTTGCGAGTCACGTGTGAGTAGTTGCGTCACCGCGCGTTATTTTACCGTTTTTTAGAAAAAGTGAGGATAAAATGAAATCGGTTTTAATAACGTACGCGCGTGCGTATTCAAATCGCGTACGCGTTCCTAGTCTTAAGGCGAGCACGCGTTTCGTTTCGAGTCGCGTGAGTGATTGCGTCGGTGCGCGTTTATTTTACCGCTTCTTTCAGTTATTAGTAAAAAAAATAATAAATAATAGTAATAAGATAAAATCAGTTTTTTTATTAGCTGTCCTTTTTTAATTTTGTTACATATACAAACAAAAAATAAAAAAAAAGTAGAATAGTACAAAAAAGAAAGTCAGCTGTTTTATTTAGATGTAGACAAGAAAATTTAATTACAAATAATACAAAAATCAAAATACAAACAAAAAATTAAATACAAAAGTACAAAAAATAAAAGAATAAAAAAAGGGGACAGCTCAAGTCGCTGCTGCCCTTGTTTGTTGCTGTGGCTGAAAAACATTTTGAGCTTCAAACCCAAGCTCCTTTCATCTTGCCCCTTTGCTTTTTCCATTTTCAGCAAAAACATTGCTGCAGTGGCAGCAACCCTGCTGCCATCCCCTTGTTGCTCCACTATGTCTCTGCTGCTCCAACAGCTTGGTCCCCTGGGGATTTTGATCCCCTGCTTCCTCCCACACCTACACCACACAATTGGCCTATAAATACTGTGAACAGCAATACACAAAAAAAAAATACACAATTAGTCACTGAATATACACACAGAAATCCAAATGAAATTTAGAGGCAAAATTAGGGTTTCGTATTGAAACTACTAAGGTTCAGAAAGGCTAAAAGGGGCAGCAGCTGAAGCACGAGGGTTCTGTTTCTAAAAATTTGGCACTTAGGTCAGTCTCAAATCTTTTTTTTTCTCTGCTCAGTTTACATGTATGTTATGATTTGAAATTATCTTTGCTTGAGGGAATGTCAACAAATTTTTTCTTCTGGTCCTTTTAGAATTTTTTTTTTAAAAAAAAAAACCGAAGGCCAGGGTGGGGGGTTGAGAGACAGTGAGATAAAGAAGAAAGAAAGAGGGGAGGGATTTTACCTCCGGCCACCGCTTGCGGTGGCCACCACCGCCGTAGCCTCGCCGTGAGCCCCATCAACCACCAAACACAGGACCCCCTTTTAACTAGGACCGACCCCTCTCCTAACTGAACCCCACGCCGCTGTCGTCACCACGCCACCACCCAAAACGCCAACAACCACTACCGAATCCCCCCCTTCGCCGTAGACCTCCACCAAGCCGTCACCCAACCACCATCGCCCCTCTCAACAGAACACCCACCGCACCTAGCCGTCACCGTCGCAAATCAATACATCTCCGCGGGGCCATTCGCACCACCGTCTCCGTCCCTCTTGTAACACCCTAAATATTTAATTAATTTATTTAATTAAGTATTTAGGAATTTAAACTAATTAAGTGGATATAATTTAATTATTAAAAATTATATTAATATGTGTAGGTGGTATTAGAAGATGGAGACGCCAAATTAGATGGACTTGGGCTTAAGTGAGAAGCCCAAGCCCATGAATCATGTCATATGCGAAGTGGCCAAGGCGCCTAGGGGGCTAGGGTTTTGTTGGCTCCTTGCGAAAAATTGAGAATAGAGAGAAAGATAGAAAGAGGGCGCCGTTGGAGAGGAGAAGAGGAGAAGAGCAAGTCGCACAACCAAGGAGAGGAAAGGGGCGTGAATTGCTGCCGTGGTTCCGTTCGTGGCCGTCTCTAGGGCTCCTTTTCTTCAAATTCGAGGTAAGGGGATGTCCTATCAATTCTTATAATGATTCCTATGATAGATTTTAGGTAGTGATGGCCTAAATGAACCATGATCTTGACTATGTTGCGAAATTCATGTTCTTGTTGTTGCTATATGCGTGATTCATGTTTGTGCTTGGGATTGTTGTTGATTTCGATGGTTGGTGTATAATTTTGACGATTTCAATGTGTGTCCATGATGGTTGTAATGTGTGTTGTAATTGATCAAGTAACAATTTGAAGAAAAAGATGTTTGTGCTGAAATTGTGTTGAATTCTGGTGCTGAAAGTGTTCTGGGCGCCAGGCGCCCTGTGCTGGGCGCCAAGGGCGCCAGTGCGTGTTGCAGTGTGCGTGCGTGGGTGGGCGCTGGGTGCCAGCGCTGGGCGCTGAGCGCCCGTGTGTTGCTGTGTGTGTTTGCGCTGGGCGCTAGGTGCCAGCGCTGGGCGCTGAGCGCCCGTGTGTGTTGCTGTGTGTGTTGCGCTGGGCGCTGGGTGCCAGCGCTGGGCGCTGGGCGCTGGGTGTGTGCGTTGCGTTTTGTTAGGCGCTGGGCGCCAGGTGCCTGGGCGCTGGGCGCCCAGGGCGCCAGTTTTTCAGGATGTTCCCAAAATGTTTTCGAAAACTGTTTTCGCTATATCTTTTGACTCGTCAAAAAGTGTTGGGAAGCTTTTTCAGTTGTCTATCTGTGTGTCCCATTTTTAAAAATAAAAACTTATATTTTCAAAAGGTTGCTGGGCGCCCAAGTGGCTGTCCCCTGTGGTCGTTGCTGTGACATTGAAAACTCGTTTGGTGTCTTTAAAAATTCTCTTTTGCGTATGACCAGTGGTTTTAACGATTTAGTGTCAAAAATGATGATTTTGACGATGATGCCCCTAGTGGCTAGTTAAATGACTGTTTTGCCCTTAGTGGCTAATATTATTTATAATGACGTGTAAATGACTGTTTTGCCCTTAGTGGCTAATATTATTTATAATGACGTGTAAATGACTGTTTTGCCCTTGGTGGCTAATATTATTTATAATGATGTGTAAATGACGATGATGCCCTTAGTGGCTAGTTAAATGACTGTTTTTGCCCTTAGTGGCTATTATTATTTATAATGACGTGTAAATGACGATGATGCCCTTGGTGGCTAGTAAATGACGTTTTTGCCCTCAGTGGCTATTGTTTGAGTTGATGATGTTTATGTATAAGTGACGATGAAACCCAGTGACGTTTGAGGCCCGAAAGGCTAAGTGATGTTAAGGCCTAAAAGGCTAAGTGATGTTGTTGTGTGTAAATTGTGAATTGACAGGTGCTGTGCCTCTTGTGAGCAAATTGGTAAGTGACGGGTCACATAGTTGACCGTGATTGTGTGATTTGTGCGTGGTGCATGTTATAGTGTCTCATGCATCCCATGTGCATAAACCCAGTGACGTTTTGAGGCCCAAAAGGCTAAGTGACGATGAGCCCATAATGGCTAAGCGACGTTTGTGAAAAGGTACCTCATGCATATGCCCGCGAGTGGGTTGCATTTCATATGCCTACATGACATAGTGATGAGTTATTGTAATGATGTGATTGATGATTGTGATGTGATTAATTTAGAGCTGTGACTTGACTTATTATTTATCATATGATTTATTATATGAATTGAATTGGACTCACCCTTCTGTTTGAATGTTACCCTCATGCGGTAACGTGCAGGTGATTGCGAGTGAAGGACTAGGTACCTTCACTAATTCGAGTCGAGTCGTCACGCTCTGATACGTAGCACTCAGGGGGGGACGAACTTAATGTTATGAATGATTTTGGTTGTTATGTTTTGTTGACAATTCTGTTTTATTTTGTTATTCCGCTGCGTAGTTGATTTTATTGACGTTAAGTTTTATTGCGATGATAACTGTGGTTTAGAGATTCTCCTTTTAGTGATGTGCTACGTAATACATGGTTGTTATGTTTTTGAGCTGTTTTATTGAGGAGTGTGGTTTTATTGAAGTATGTGTAACATCCTTTGCAATGGAAAGAAATTTTGAAAAACTCTGAGTTTTATAAACAAATTAACGGGTAGAAAAGGGGTGTTACACCTCTCGTTTTTGTTCGCCATCGGTATAGGAGAGAGAGAGAGGTTAGGACCGCGCCGTGGAGAGGGAGGAGAGTCGGAGTTGGTCGATCTAGGGAAGTGAGGCGCCGTGGAGAGGAGAGAAGCTGGGATTTGGTGGCGGAGAGGCAGCGCCGTAGAGGAAGAGAAGGATGAAGGGCGCCGTGAGTAGGAGGGAGGCGGATACAGCCGTGGAAGGAGAGAGAGAGAGGAAAATTTTTTAGGGTTGGCTATTTTAGGGTGAGGCGCCGCGTGAGAGAAGAGATGAGATTAGGGTTTCTAAAATTGGGTTTTCGTTTTTATAGTAGGGGCGCGAGGGCATTTTCGGCTTTTCACAATTTTTTATTATTCAGATCTCTATTCGCACCCCACATTTTACTTAGCGCGCCCGCCCCTATCTACGGCCCATCTTCTCTTTTTCGTAAAAAAAAAACGCAGCCCAGCTTACAAAAACAAGCTGGGCTCACTATCTGCACCCCAGTTTAATGATACAACACCCTCCTATAACTGCGCCCCCCATTTTACTATTTCACCCCCTATTTCACTTTTTTAAAATTTATTTCTTTCCCCTAAGTAAAATTATTTTTTTCACAAACCTTTTTTTTCCCAAATAACAGATTTTCTTTTCCCTAAACAAGAACCGATCCAATTGCGAAAATTCTTCAAAATCAAACTTTGTTAGTAGTCTTGCGAAGCCTTTGCTTGCATGATTATCAACAATGAGGTACTAGTGGCGATCACTTGGAGCCTTTGCTCAATTGATCATCATGAATGACTAATTTTCCTAAAGATTTTCACTAAACCAAAAACTTTGTTAGTAGTCTTGCGAAGCCGTTGCTTGCTTGATTATTAACAATGGAGTGCTAATGGTGGTCACTTGGAGCCTTTGCTCAATTGATCATCATGAAAGCTCAATTTTCACAATTAAACAAGATAAAAAACAAAAACCTTTTTCTAGACAACCCAGAACTACGTAGCTTTGAATTCTCCATCGCACCAGGAGATACGTAGGAGCGGATCCCCTCCGTCAAGCACAACAAACCAAAAACATTTTTTCTTCTTTCAAAAACCAAACACTTTCCCAAAATAAAACATTTTTCAAAAATAAGAACTACGTTGCTTTGAATTCTCCATTGCACCGGGAGATACATAGGAGCGGATCCCCTCCGTCAAGCGCAAAAACTAAAGATTTTTCATTAAGTAATCCATCAACAGAAGAGGTAAAAACAAAGCATTTTTCCGAATCAACTTTGCAAATCACACATTTAATTAAGGTAACCCTTCTTTGAAGGGACGTTGTGGGGTGCTAATACCTTCCCCATACGTAATTAGACCCTCGAACCCAAATCTAATGGTTCCAAAGACCAGTACTTTCCCAAAAAGGTTTTTCCGATGTTTTACCTTTAAAAAATATTGGTGGCGACTCTAAAATCCCGTCGTGCGAAGAAAAATCCCGCCAAAGATTTTTCGGGGTGCGACAGTTTTTATTAAGAAAATGGTGTTGGAAATGGGAAGTCGAAGAAAATGGTGATGCGGAATTCCACCTTAGATTATGTAGGTGTTTTTTGTAACGTCTAATTAATAGAAGGATTTTTTTTCAAAAAAGTTTCTTTTGCAGGAACTTTTTTAAAAAAGAAATTTAAAGCGACTAAAACCAAAACACCTCATATTTGCAGGGAGCTAAATCATATTTAAGCCATATTTGTAGTTAAGTGTTTCGATCAAAAGCAACCAAAATAAAAAAGGCAAGTCTATCCAAACCAAATCGAAAAAACAACTTTGTTGGCAAAACCATCATTATAATTTTTTCGCAAGTTTAATAACACACATCAATTTCTATTATAAACCTTCGTCAACAAAATTCTATTATAAACCTTATAGGTAGATATGGACCGTCCAAAATTGATCAATCAAATCCAAATTTATTTTAATCGTGTTTTTTTAAGTTAAAAATCTGAACCGCCTAATCAACATAAGACAATCTCATCCAAGTAGCTCAGTTGGCGAGCTAAGGAATGTGCACTAAAAAGAGTGCAAGAACGAGGTCTCGAGTTCAAACCCCAAAAACTAACATTCCCCACCCCACTAAGATTGCTTATAAAAAAAAACCATAAACAATCTCAAACCTAAATACACACTTGAATGAAATGACAGTAGTCTCTTCCGGGCTAACTAAATAACTGAATTCGAATCTAGATTTAGCATAGTTAAATCTCTTCGGTTTATACCGAGAAAAACATAAGACAGTCTCAAAGTGTTGATCGCACAAATGCACTAAAATAGTAAGAGCACAAGATCTAATTCCACAAACCCCTAAGCTGATTTATATTTATTTATTTTTACAAAAAAGTTGTTTTATTTTCTTATTTCCACTTTCTTGTATTCGCTCTCATTTTTTTCCTCTAAAAGTAAGCAATTCATCTCATAAACAATCATTTCATGTAAATCGTTCTCAAAATCCAAAGTCGTGTACTGAATTTTAGTACTTAAAAAAATTAGTTCCCATTGATAAAGAAAATCACATAGAAACACAAAATGGTGAATTCTACTGTCACTCTACTTCAAATACCTTAAAACCGTATATTTACAAAAACAGCACAAATACCATTACCAACACAACAAATTCAGATTCAGAGAAAACGCACTCCAACACGTTTCTCCAACGATTCATTTCAGTGTCACGTTATTGAACTCAAAGGACATAGTATATACAGATCTTGTGACGGATTCACCGCAATCAGACGGCGGAGATCTCTTCCGAATCTACGAAATTCGGATCCTTCGAATCCATAGCTCCGTGCTCCGACAGGATCTCAAGATCCGAGTAGCCGTTGCCGATCCATGTGAACTTACCTCCGTGACCTCCTTTCTTAGGCGATCCGCTCATTCCGGTTGTCGACTTCCGATCCTTCTTCATCTCCGACGATAACTTTCCGTTCGCCTTGTGGCTCTTTCCGGCGTCCTTCATTTTTCAAACTGAGTTAAGTGAGATGTTGAAAATAACTGATGAGTGGTGGCATTTTATATAAAGCGGATGAGGGTAATTTAGGGATTTTGACTTTGTGATACTATGGGTATGTGTTAAACTGTGATTGGAAAGTTGCAATCGGATAAGGACGGTGGGAGAAGATTGTATGCGGTAAGGTCCGCGTGAGATCATATCATGCTCTGCTAGAACTAGAAGGGCTTGCCGTAAACTAAGCTCATTGGGCCGGCCGACGTTCCCTGGTAATATTTTGGACTGGAGTAGTATTTTACTAAAGAACTAGCAGTATATTAAAAAGTGTAATTCAACCAGGATATAGGCTAAAGTGCTTTCGGGGTCTCTTATCTTTATTTAAAATAACGAATTAGTCATTTATGTTTTTTTTTGTCCCAAATAAGTCTTTTATCTTTCAAATTTTTGACACATAAATCATTTTCCGTTAACAGTGCTGATTTATGTGTCAAAAAAAGGATTTATGTGTTAAAAATTTGAAACATAAAGGACTGATTTGGGACAGAAAATGATTTATGTGTCAAAAATTTAAAACATAAATGACTGATTTGGGACAAAAAAAGATAAATGACCAAACCGTTACTTTAAATAAAGATAAGGGATCCCGGGAGCACTTTAGCCTAGAATATAAAATCAAAAATTTTGTAACATTCTCTCGGTAATAATATTATAACAACAATATATAACATTTTCCCGTTGTAACTCAAAAGTAGAATATAAAATAATTATTCTGACAATGCCTAACATTCCATCAAATATTCTAAAAATGAATTTGTATAATAAAACTAATTTATATGCTTTTAGTAAAATATTTTTATAGTATTTTTAAATAAAATAAAGATTTTTAACATTTTATTAGTAATGAAATTATACCAATAACATTCAACGTTTCCCCATTGTAATTCAAAAAGAGAATATAAAAAATAATTATTCTTCCCCTTCGCACCTCCCCTTCCCCTTCGCATCTCTCCCCCCTCTCTGGTTCGCTCTCCCCTCCCCCTCTCTCGCCGGTCTTTCTCTCGTCGCTCTCCCTCTCTCGCCGTTCAGATCTAGATCGGGTAGGGGTTCACGGAGTCGCAGAGGAGGGAAAGGAAAACTAGGTGGGTGGTGGCTGTGGGTGGTGACGGTGAGAGAGAAAGGAGAGAGCGAGAGAGAGACAGATCGTGCGAAGGGGAAGGGGAGGTCGGAAGGGGAAGGGGAGGTGCGAAGGGGGGAGGGGAGGTGCGAAGGGGGGAGGGGGTCACGGTGGGGGGAGGGGAGGGGTTACGGTGGGGGAGGGGAGGGGTTACGGTGGGGGAGGGGAGGGGGCTGTGAGAGAGAGGAGAGAACAGTGCTGAGAGAGAGAGATGAACAGTGCCTACGTGGCAGTCTACGTGGACTGCCACGTAGGATTTTTGGTCAAAGTTAGTTTTAATTTTGACCAAATTAAGAGGGGGACCTTGATTTTACAAATTGGGAAAATAGGGGGATCAAAATCGTCAAATTAAAACTTTGAGAACCAAAATCGTGAGTTGGTCATAATAGGGGGACCAAAACTGTAATTAAGCCGGAATTAAATATAAAATTGTCCACAATACATAAGTAGGCAAATCTTTTGAAGTCTCAATAGTAAATAATAAGGTGAGTCAATAAAGTAATATAAAAATAAGAATATCAGTTATGGAATATCAAAAGTAAATGTGGCATTTCAATTTCTTTATTTTCTCTCTTAGTTCATAATGATGAAATTATAATAATTAATATTACGTTACTAATATTAATCATAAGACTCTAAAAGCCACATTCCTACTCACTATATAAACCATACTCACTCACTCACACACCCTACCTACTCACTCTTATTTTCAAATCTATATTTTTCTTCTCTACGATAAATAATAGGTACTCAAGACGATAGTGTCAATCTTGAGAACTAAGAAAAAGATCAAACTCGGTACTAGCCAAATTTGTCTCTTAGGATCGAAGGCACTAACCACTCGCACACAAGTGGACTTAGATTTTTGCTTTGGTTATTGTGGTCCGTAGGTGTCTCATTGGTTTGCCTTGGCTGTTACAAAAGGGAAAAAATGGGATATTTTGTGGTTTTTTACTCTATATATATTTAGTTTATTGTTTGCTCCCATTTTTTTAGAGTTGGTTTTGTTACCTTATGAGTTTGGTTTTGTTGGTTTCTAATTATGCTATTCTTAACTTTTTTCATTTTCTTTATAGATTAGGAGGATTATTCTTCTACATGTGATTGTTGGATATTGTCCTTTATTCAATGCTTCTCATGGAGACTTAATAGGCGATCAACATTCTTGGAGGATTTTTCTTCTAAATGTGATTATTGTATATTGCGATATGATCAAAATCAGTGATTGAGTCCATAGAAAAAATTGTATTGACAAAATCTCCCTAATTATCTTTAAATAGTTTAGTCTTATTTTCTTTTTTTGTTAATTTGTATTCACCAAGCATTTTCATTGAGCTGCAGAGGTAATAGCTAATTGTATTCATGGATAAGGTTGTGAAAATTGTTTAAGAGATAAGCTTCTATACTAGAAGCGGCCAGACAATTACTATCTATAAATTATATAAAATTATCCTTAATCAATTTTTTATTTAGTTTAATCAATAATACATTTTCATTAGCTTGCATGGATATTATGCTCATTTTCTTATTGAATATAGTTTTTTTTTCTAATGCTCTAAGATAGATGTAAACTCTTATAAGTTTCATCATTCAAATTTTACATGTTAAACAATCCTTTTGGTTTCTAAACAAAAATATATTGTGTATTATTTGGTATATCAAACCAATGGATAATCCACTAAAACAAATTATGGATAACACATATCGACAACTAAACGAACATTTGTTGAATGAAAAATATACCAAGGAGAGAATAACTCTCACTCCATTAAATGACAACGACAATGGGATCAATAATTATATTTGTATAATGTAAATATAAAACTCTCTCTCTCTCTCTCTCTCTCTCTCTCTCTCTCTCTCTCTCTCTCTCTCTCTCTCTCTCTCTCTCTCTCTCTCTCTCTCTCTCTCTCTCTCTCTCTCTCTCTCTCTCTCTCTCTCTCTCTCTCTCTCTCTCTCTCTCTCTCTCTCTCTCTCTCTCTCTCTCTCTCTCTCTCTCTCTCTCTCTCTCTCTCTCTCTCTCTCTCTCTCTCTCTGTGTGTGTGTGTGTGCTTTTGTGATTTAACGCTACATTAAATTCTAATTCACATGAAATGTTTCTATCTTTCTAAGCTTGGGTGAGTGCGTAGGGTGTGTGTGTGTGTACCTACTCACTCTTATTTTAACGCTACATTAAATTCTAATTCACTCATTACAATAAGGTGCGTTAGTTTTTTTGGGCAAGTTGAAGTAAAGAGTTTATTTTATTTTTTTGAAAAAAAGTAAAGGGTTTATTGTCCCTTATATTTTTTTAACTTTAGAAATTATTAATTTTGACTTCTTATCTTCCATTCCCAAACTACACAAGTTAAAAGTCAACGGGTTTAGAAAATGAGCAATTATATGTTGCATTATCAATAGTGACTTCACCAAGGTTTAAAAATTCTCATCGTTGAAGCTGAGAAATATGTGGAGCACACTAAAAATGTAGTCTACCATGAAGTATTTTGTGGCATTCTTCAATGTGAATATACATAAGTCATCTTTACAAATACTCAATATATTTGTCATATGTTTATTTTCTAAACCTTATATGCCTTCGTGTTTCATTAGATTTATTATGTTCCACGCTCATTATTCAAAATTTGACACAATATATGATTGAATAAGGAAGACTTAAAAAAGCTAACGACATTATCATAAAATGTATCGACACCTTAATGTTTTACCTTGAAAAATTCAAAATAATAGATAAAACATACCATTTTTTGAGCGCTTTTGGTCCACTTTATATTTAGCAAATCTATAACCTATTTTGAATTCAATAAATATGTTCTAAACCTTTAAGTTTTGTTTCATATTTTTAACCCAAATAACTACTCTTCATATTATAAAAGGTTTTATAGGTTTATGTATAAACAATCATAAATTTTGAGCAATATATAAAATAATATATCACGCACATACAATAATTCTTATAAACAAATTTCAAATCCAAATCAATATTAAAACTAAATTTTCTGCTTTTAAACTCAAATTCAAATAGCACCTTACAATGTTGGATATTAAATACATTACCTATTAATTATTTATATAACATATTTCTCTTTAGGCAACATTCAGACAATTACATAGAAAAAATTTCAAGCAATATATTAAAAATTAACAATATTATAATAACTTAAAAAAATATATTTTAAACAAACATGTACAACGCACGGGCTTAACCCTAGTTTAAGTGTAATTCTATTTATTTATTTATTTATTATCCGGTTCAACCGTGGTTAAACCGATCGAACCATGACCCGGAAGGTCTCTCCGGCCCGGTTTTTAAAACATTGGTTAAGAGATCATGTGAGAAAATGGGACCCACAAATAATAAAAAGTGAGGTAAACAAACTGAGTTTTAAAAAAGGGTAGTTCGGTATTTTTGGTAGAGGTTGTTTTGATTAAATGCATTAAATTAAATGTATTTAGTTGATATAGTTGTTTGGTGATTGGTATTTTTGGTAGTGGAGTGGGACCGACAAAAAATAAAATGTGAGATATAATAAAAAGTGGATTTTAGAAAATGGTATTTTGGTATTTTTGTTAGTGGATGTTTTGACTAAATGTATAGTTGATTGATGATTGGTATTTTTGGTAGTGGAGTGGGACCTGCAAAAAATAAAATGTGAGATAGAATAAAAAGTGAGTTTTAGAAAAAGATAGTTTGGTATTTTTGGTAGTGGATTAAGCTAATCTAACTCTTCCTGAAAGTGTTGCTAAGGGTAGTTCACTTTGAAATCCAGCTATAGTAGGAAGGAAGTAACCGACCCTGAGGAAGCCAAAAGCAAACCCAGAGAGAGGAAGAATCGTGTTTAGAAGTAGTGGTAGTTTAGATTAAAGGTATAGTTGATGATTTCGTTACGTGATCAAGTAATCAATAATAATTGTTAAATCCACAATAGAAAACTACTACGATGGTTTTTCTATATGCTCCACGGCTTTTCAAGAAGTCTTATTTATAGCAAAAGTTTTTTTTAGGATTTCTCTACATTATTACTATTATTATTATTATAATTATTACTACATTCATAATTGCTTGTGAAGATTTGGTAAAAAAAATTTGCTTATGAAGAGCTTCAATTATTCACATGATGTTAGATGCGCCACCCTTGTCACCCATCCCACATGTGTCTATTTACTTCATTTTGAAAAACAATTTCAATATTATATAATAACCATTTATTTTTGGACCAAAGTTATATACATTTCTAAAGATTAAATTGCTCTCATTCTCTTGGACACCCTCCTCAAAAATAAAGTCTTGAATCAAATCAAATTTTTGTTATTGATGACTCCTTTAGACACCTCCCTCCCATCTAGTAGTGCCTTAAGGTCTTAGAGACTTTTGTCGTGGTCATTTACTTTTCTTAATTTGGGATAGTCACAATTAGTTTGTACACTTATTCTGCAAGATCAGTCACTTCAACGTGGCATGGGCAAAGCTTTGGATTGTATTCTCAGGCCTTCGGCTAGCCAAACAGATGAGTATTAGGAATCTGATTGTAGAAATGGATTCTTGAATCTTGTTCGAGATTATTTTGTGGGGATTTTCATCAAATCCAACCTTAAAATTTTTAGTTAAGGATAATGTTGAGCTTCTCTGTTTATAATAGCTTTTTTAGGAGTTAATCATAATCATAATCATAATCATATCATAATCATAATCATAATCATAATCATAACTATACACAATCAAGAATAATACACATCATCTGTCCACCTAATTTTTTCAAGGGCCACATCATCGTTCCATGTAATTGCTTCATTTGACACATCATCAATTCATAGGAAAATAACTCTACAGCAATCTCAAAAAAAACCTGTACAGCAATTCTTTGAAATTGCCACCACCGACACTACAATCAGTTCATTAAACTGGAATGAATTGTACATTAAAAGATACGTATCATAACAACTATACACAATCAAGAATAATACAAATCATCTGTCCACCTTATTGTTTCAAGGGCCACATCATCGTTTCATGTAATTGCTTCATTTGACACATTCATCTATTCATAGGAAAATAACTGTACAGCAATTCTTTGAAATTGCAACCAGGGACACTACAATCAATTCATTAAACCAAAATGAATTGTACATTAAAACATACGTTTAATATCATTTAATTTGTGATTGCCCGAATAGGAATTGTGCAATGTTTTGGAAAGAATTAATCTATTATTTAATACGTAATTTCAAACTTTGGAACGGATACAAGTATATCTGGAAACAGAAATTAAGATGCTATGCCTATGGTCCCTTATTTAGTTAATAAGATGACAGTTGGACTTCCAGGGGATGGAGGATTTTGATTTAGTCGAGAAGCCAGAGATCCGGTTTTAGCCACGGAATCCGCATCTGCTGCAGATAAAATTTCTACTTCCACATTTTTTAGACCTATTTGTCTCTTGATCAAGTCCAAGTTTTCCTGAAGAACCTTTATTTCGCCGAAT
Source organism: Astragalus membranaceus (assembly GCA_039519185.1). Lineage (NCBI taxonomy): Eukaryota > Viridiplantae > Streptophyta > Magnoliopsida > Fabales > Fabaceae > Astragalus > Astragalus membranaceus. The sequence continues at coordinate 45,862,085 of CM076853.1, read as the reverse complement.
GGCAATCTCAAATCCAGGGCTTGAGCCCCGAGTGCAATTGCCTCCTCCTTCTTAAACCTCAAGAAAGGCATACATTGTTTCTGAATTTGTTTGAAATTGGAAGATTGACCTACAGAACTATGCTGTAAAGCCTCCAATATTTCCAAATCTGGAGCAAAAGTTCGAGTATCTCTGTTAAATTTGCTCTGGAGAATACTCAAACACTCGGCTTTCCAACCATCAAACTGTTCATTTACGTATATCAAGCAGCATGTTACCTTGTTATCTGTCAAAGTCACAGCTGGAGCACCTTTGTTATTTGTTTTCTTTGAGCCTAGAAGTTGCTTCTGAAGCAACTTCCTTATCAAAACAATAGAGTCCTGCAGATATTTATTGGAACTCTTGAGCGTAAGATCAGGAGGAGCATGAGCATCTGGCCAACCCGCCTTCACCACAAAACCTGGATTCTTCAAAATCTCTCTCCAAATAAACTCAGCATAATGTGGACAGATAGGTGCTAGAAGACGTGTCTGCACATCCATAAAACGCCGCACCAAATCACGATTGAATTTGAAACCTCCAACCCCACATGACAATCTATATTCATCTCTGGCAGCTTGAAGATCATAAAAGCCAGTCTTAAGAGCTTCACGAAACATGTAATTGGAGTAATTTTGCTCAGTTGTTTTCACAGCAATGTTAATCTCATTGGCAAACACTTTATCAGCATAGGTAGAGGGGGTACCCTTTCTCATTGAAGAATCTGCAGGCAGAATATCCTCTTCATACCATCCAATCTCTTTGGTGAGACGGAGAATTGCAGCATTTGCTGTCTCAAAAACAAAATTTGCATCATCAATACCATCGCCGGCATCAGCCAAAGAGAACCGTGTAGCATCAGCAGAAAATTCTTCAATTGCCTGGCGAATAGTCCTGAAATTTCCGGTGGACTTGGACATTTTCTTGGAATTGAGCATTATGTGGCCATTACATCTAAACCCACGAGGCCAATGGCGCTTGGACCAAATTGCAGTATGGTTGTAAATGCAGAAACTAAGATGATTTTGGATGAGATCCTTACCAGAAACTCGAAGATCAAATGGATACCAATACTCAAACTCCAGCTTCATTTTTTCTAAAAGGGATGATGAAATATCAGTGGACTTGGGGAAAGGACCACCACAGAAAATATAATCCCAGACATCATCAGTCAGTTGCTGAGGTTTGATAGCAGATTCGCTGGATCCATACATGTCACCATTTTGTAAATGGTGTGCAACAGTGTAATAAGCCATGTAAATGGTGGAATCGGATAAAGACTCAACTAAAAATTGTTCGTCCCATGGTATGCGTGTCCCAAGACCAAATGACCGTGAACAAGCCCACTGGTTCAACCAGCTTAAAGAATGCTCAAATCCATGCCGTGTCTCATCAGAATACAGACTCATGCTAGACAAGCATTCCTCAGCTAATTTCCTCCATTCTGATTCCCCATATGTAATATACCACTGATCTGTCAGAGCTACAACACATTCATCACCGGATCTTGACATCACCCGCTTCTCTGGCTCACAGTACACAATAGCTTGACCTGGAAGTGCAGTATCAAAAATTCAGTAATGAGGGCAAGAAGGCTAAGGACAATACAGGCACATAGGTTAAAAAAATTAAATACAAAATATACATGCAAAAAAAAAATTAATAACTATGTACTGACAGAATAAACAAGTTTGGCATAGTCATCCAATCATATTTCACCTTTTGCTACAGCTTAATATTACTTCTGAAAACAGGTTTACAGTATGGTGTGATATGATTGAACGTCAAACTTGTTTATACGTATAGTAATTAAACTCAGAAAATATAAATAAATTAGTGCAAAATTATTTTCATATTTCATCAAAGCATATGTTGCTATAATATTTTGAACAATTTTAACGTCCTAAGATAATTGTATTGTGCAGGAAATAGGAGCAAGTATTTACGAATTATGAGATGTATAAGATCTTACATATAAAAATTGTGAAGGTGAGCTTTTTCACTCTTTTAGGTAATTTCCCTTCAACATTACCAATGAAGTGTAAGTTTTAAAAAGAATACTAACTTGGAGCAAATAATCCATCTTGGATACAAAAGTATAAGAGAAAGTCACCATTTTTTAATATAAATTTGATCAAAGATTATGAGATTTATTTAATATAAAATAATGAACCTGTGGATAGGAGACACAAATTACTTACATAAGGCATATCTGTCAAACACATTTTTCATTATTTTAAGATGTCGTGTTTATGAAATACAACGTACTATATACCTAGTTACACTCTACTGGTAATTTAAAGGGCCAAAATACTCTAAAAGAGTGAAAAGGACTATGAAGTCAAATACAAACCTGTTTCCAAAAGCTTGCTCCTAATCAAGGGCTTAGCTTCTTGAACTTTCCTCGTTGCAAATTCTCCGACAATCATTATTCCTTCAGTGAATCCTTTCAAGTAAATTTGCTTCTTGGCTTCTGCAAGCTTTTCTTTCTCATTCTGACTTTTGATTTTCATCTGCAAGCAAACTGTCTCAGCACACTTATTACCAAACTGTGGAACTTCAATGATAGGCACAATCTCAAACGGCAACACCCATTCATCCTTAATACCATATTTCGCCCTAAATGCCGGTTTCGACTTCAAATCATGCAAGGCCATGTAGTCATCCGGAGCATCACTAGGCACGCTGGTCACCACCCCAGTGCCTTTATCCATCAAAATAGACAGCATAGGAAGTGCATATATAATCTCATTAAACGAAAGAGGCGATCTAAGTGGAAGCCCAATCAAGTCTTGACCAGTGAGCTCAAGCAAGCAATTAGGTTTCTGAGGTACCCTAGAGTGATTCTGATAAGCAAGGTTAAGAGCTGCTCTCTGTGTAAGAACAAAAACCTCACTTTCATTGATTTCAAAGGCCCCATATTTCCCATCAGGCAAAACCCACGCATTCGTTTGGCCATACATAGTCTCAGGCCTCAATGTTGCAGCAGCAAGAAAAACCTTATTTCCCTCTAACACCTTAAACTTATCCGGAAACGGTGCTACTAACTCCATCTTAATAATAGTATACTCCTGAGGCTGAACTCCTTCACCAGTTGCCCTATCATGATCAGCACATGGCTGTCCATCTAAAGGCGAAAAAATCGTATACCTAACATCCTTAACAACCTTCCCTAAAGACTTCAACTTTCTCATTTGCCACCTAACAAAAGAATCAAAATAAGGATTCTTATCAGTTGTAATAAAAGACCTTCTCCAATCACAACCTAATCCAAATGCCTTAAGATCCTCCACAGCCAATGGTGGAAAATACGAAAGCCACTTCTTTGAATCCTTAAACTTCGAAATCTCATCATCAGTTATCCCAACACTCCTCATAATCTCCCACTGATAAATCTGTTCTTGTTCCTCGGCTTCTCCGGGGAACAATGGAGGATCACCGAATTGTTGAATCTCTCTAGCAAGTTTATCAGCAGATGCCTTAATAGGCATACCAGTACAGTGAAAAGCGAATGGAAGAAGCACATTTGCGCCTCTTAATCTATGAAAAGCTGCGGCGAATTCAAGTTTGGAAAGTGAAAATGCGTGACCTAAATGTAAGAAACCATTCATATAAGGGAAAGGGAAATTGCCGAAGAACTTTTCTCCAGGTTCGGGTAACTTATCTCCAGGTTCGGATTTGAAAACTTCTTCCTCTTCCCACCATTTTTGAACCTTGATTTCAATTTCACGTAGACGATCTCTACGAGCGAAACTCTTTGAACCTTCAGTGTTACCCGTTGCCATGTCAGTTAACCCTCGCCAAAAATTCAACGCCGAAGCTAAATATCTAAACCTGATGGAATAAAAAATGAATAAATAAATCAATAAATGTAGAATCGAACAGTGGTTGAAAAGAAAAGAGAAGAAGTGGATTTGGGGTAACCTGTGTGGGTGTGCGGCTATTCTACCAATCAAGAAGCACAACAAGGGTTTTTGTGACAATACAGTTTTTCTCAAAAACTGAACCTGAAAACAAATTTACAATTGGAAAACTAGCCAAATCAAAGAATAAGAAAATAAACTTTGCTGATGAAACACCTCTTTAGAAACAGAACTATTAGGCAAAATAAGAACTCTGGCATTGTGATATGTATAATATACACCAAAGAGAATTGTACAGATGAAACACAATAGCATTTAAAATTGATAAAACATGCATTTACCTCTTTTTCTAGTATGTTAAAGTAGATATTGAAATAAAGAGAATAAACTACCTTGCCAAAGGAGAAGAACTCAGTTGCAAGTCTATGTTGTCGTTGTCAAAGGAATAGCGTGAAGAGCAGCTGATATTCAAAGCAGGGGGTGAACTCAAATGCAGAAGGAGAGCGGTGAGGAACGATAACGCCGCAAAGGAAGCAAACTAGACGTTCGGAGAAGATAATACTGAACAGAAACGAAATGGGAGAGGTGGAAAAGAGAAGAAACTGGGGCGTGCAAAGATAGAGAATTAGGGCGTGCCGTTAGGGGTGGGAGGGAATAGGCCAGGCCCCCGTTAGGGGCGGGAGGGAATAGGCCAGGCCCGCCTACCTGGGCCTACATCATGTCAGACCAGACTTTTTCCTGTCAAAATACCCTCATAATTTTGACTCAATCGAATTTACCTTATAAATAGGTAAATCCGATTTGAGAATAATCAAAGGCGGATTTACCTAGATTCGATGAAATTTAAAAAAATCGCTTCGGATTTACTAATAGAATAGTAAATCCGCTTTTGAATTTAACAAAGCGGATGTACCCCCGCAACAGGTAGATCCGCTTTGTCTCTTTATCAAGTCGGATCTACCTATTGTGGGGGTACATCCGCTTTGTTAAATTCAAAATCGGATTTACCCTTTACCAGGGTAAATTAAAGGGTAAATCCGACTTGTAAAAAAATTTTAAAACATTTAATTTGTTTTTTGTTGACACATTTAATTTGTTGGATATATAATACACACGTATATATATATATATATATATATATATATATATATATATATATATATATATATATATATATATATATATATATATATATATATATATATATGGATAAATAATTACAAAAATGTGGGTACAATAATAAATATAAGAAATGTCAATCTAAATCGTCGGAATCTTGGGCTAAGTCTACAATGGTGGGTGCATCAGTGGGAGGGAGACGGGGCATCTTCAAAGCGATAGACTGCCAAAGGGCAAAACGGCCGGTATAAGAATCCAACCATGAAGTAGATTCCTCTGATCGATTATGAGACCACATCAAAGCAACTGGAGGCAATGGACAGACATGCGAGATCGAAATATGCATCCAATGGATATCCCCGACGTTCAGAATAGATATGATTTTATACTTAGAAGAATAATAACTACCTCTCAAAGGAAGATAAGTAAAATTCATATCCAAAGACAATTGAACTAGGGTCACATTATACTTAGTAGCTATAAAGTACCCCATCTAAGGCAAACTCAACCACTTATCCTCCTTCTGAAAACCGGGGTATTCAATGGATAACGCTTTTCTAAGCACTGCAAGTCTGTCCTTTTCAAACATGTAAGTATATAGTTGCTCCCCCTCCTTTGTTTCTTTGATTAAATCTTGCCTAATTATAGGCCAACTATCCTCACCAAGATCGAGACCAATCGCTACTGCTCGGAACCCACAATTACCATCCCTTTCAACATCAATAATTTTTTCTACATAAGAGTGCACGTGATGAGGAACCGATGGTAAATTGAATTTAGTCTCACCCTGATGTGTTAATTTTTTAGAAACACTCTGAGATAGCTTTGAAGACCGCTGTGATGATTTTATACAAGAAGACCGCTGTGATGAATTTTTACAAGAAGTCTCAGATTCTTGAGTCAGTTTCATCTTCTCATCCACATGCTCCCACCCAGAAGGATCATGCTTAACATCATATAATTTGTTTTTTCTTCTTTGGTGCACCTTTTGTTTTAACTTTAAATGGTGGTGCAACCATTGAAGAAGTGGTAGGGAATGCAAGCTCATTAAATTGTTTCTTGAAGACAAAACTCTCCTCAGGAGTCATACGATTATATCTCACCCAAATCATCTCTATTTGGTAAGAAATATCACAGCCAGCAGATTTTTCTTGGGAGAATTTATCATCAGTAGAATCCAAACTCAAGTTCTTCCAATGGTCGTCTACAACATCCAACGGAATAGGAGTACCGGAGACATGGTACACACCTAGCTCACAAGCACAAGGAAGAAGATGTGTCTTTCTAATAATGCACCCACATCGGGCAAATCATCCTTTGTCAACCACGTGTCATGCACATACTTAATAAGAGCGGGCAAATCAACGCAGGAGTCCTCAAAAATCTTCAAGTGAGCTGAGTACTCTGACTCGTCAAGTGAATCAATAATGTTATGCCAAATAGAGAGGATGTCATTTTGCCTGTCCACATGCACCAACTCTTTAATCTTCGCTTTCACATTTTTAGTCACGTGCCAACAACATGACAAATTTGTAGCCGAAGGAAAGACATCAAGAATACCAGACATAAGACCAAGATCTCTGTCAGTCAAGAATACCTGAGGCTGAAGCCCGTGCAAGTCAAATAATTCTTTTAGTTGCTGCAATACCCAAGTAAAATGAATTCCAAGCTCGTGTGAAATATAGGCAAAAGCAACCGAGAAAGTTAACTCCGTTGAAGTGACTCCTACAATCTCCAATAAAGGTAGATTGTATCTGTTGGTCTTGTAGGTGGTGTCAAGAATAAAAACCTTTGGAAATAACCGGAATAACTTAATAGAAGTTGTATTTAAAGTGACGTTGTCCGGATAATGGTTCTTCAAAGCAGTAAGACAATCTTTCGGGGCAACATTCAGATCAGTGTGCTCATTAACAATAGCTTTTTGCGGCTTAGTTAAACGACCAAAAGCTGTCAACCCGATCGGGGTAGTAAGCAACTCATGTGTGTGAAGACCACACCTAACATTCACACGTCAACCCCCATGACGTATTGTACAAGTAGCTCTCAATGTAAACAAACAGCTTCTTTTCTTAGACCCGAAAACTCTCATTAGACCACTTCCCTTGCTTCTCGCAACCAAAAATAATCTTATCTCTAGAACCCCTTTTAACTTCAGCTTTGTCAGATCTTACAATGATAACCACAACTCCAATACGCCTCCCAACCGTGTTAGCCCACGCTTCTACATCCTCGCGTGTAGAAAATATCTACAAAATAGAAAAATTAGATAAATGTTGCGTACTTAATTAATTAAATATCTACCGAACTTTGATTAAGAAAATTAGTTTGAAAAATATACCATCTCCGTCCAGAATGCCTCTGTAGTGTCTACCACGAAAGGAACAACCTGCGACTTTGTATGCGGGTCAATATCTGTTTCAAAATAGAACAACAGTTATATAGAAATTAATTTAAAAAAAAAAAAGAAATCGGATTTACGTACCTCAAATGTAAATCCGCTTTGTATTTTTCAAAATCGAATATACCCCCATCCAGGTAAATCCGATTCATTAAAAGATATAAGCGGATTTACGTAAATCCGATTGCACATCGGATTTATCTAACTCTGATTAATTAAAATTTCGCTTTCAATACTGAATTAAATGGTCAAATCAGATTTATCTGTCAGCTTGATACATCCAATTTGACTTACACGTGTGTATTTATTACGTATTTAAAGCTAATCGGATTTACCTTGCATTTAGGTAAATCCGATTACCAGATAAAGTGGCCCCCACCAGAGAATCTTTCAAAAGTCAATTTTTGTTATTTATGTCAGGGGTATTTTCGGGATTAGGGTATTGTGTGGGGGTAGAAGGGAGTTGATGGGGGTACAAAAAAAATTCTTTTTCTAAATAGATAAGAGCAAGGCTTTTTTAAAAGCCTATTTAGGTAAAAAGACCCGGCTACAGGATATCGAAAAAGTCTTTTAGGCCTACCGGGCCGACTTATTTAAATAAATTCTAATAATATTTTTTATTACTACTATTATTATATTAAATTTTCTATTTTGTTTCACTTATAAATTTGTTTACATTTTATGTTTATTCAAAATGATGACCTACATCAATTTTTAACATATTTAAAAGTATTATTATAAAATAAAATGTCCTATAAAGATAATTCTCTAAAAGATTTTCTTAGATCTTGAATTAGATCTTAATTTCATTGATCGATTAGCTTGTTTGTCTATTTACAAGGTTTACACTACTCAAAGGTTGTAAAGTTTCGTAAATTTTTTTGGTGAAATAAACTTTTAAACAGGCTTACAGGCCTCGTCAGGCTTTCCAAAAAGGCCAGGCCAGACCTCAAAAGTCAGCCTATCACAGGCCACAGGTCAGGCTCAGACCCAACATTTCCAATGCAGGCCAGGCATAGGCCATGCAAAGCCTAGCTCGGGCCAGCCTATTCCCACCCCTACATGTCGTGCAGAGATAGAGAGGAAAAAAAATTGGGAATTTCTGTAAAAAAAAAAAAGAAATTGGGAATGAGTAGTAAATAATTAATTTACTTGGGGCAATTCTGCTATTTTTTAAAACTAACATGAAGTAAGTGACTTGGCAAAGGCTCTGTTCGGCAATGCCAACCTAGCTTATAGCGGATGAGCCTTTTATAAGTGTTTGGCAAGACTAGCTTATAGCGCTTTTTCAGTAGTTTATACTTCATTTTTTCTCTCAGTCTTACCCTTGTTACTTTAATTAAATTTCTCATTTATCCTCCATTAAATTAATATTCACTCTCATATTTAAACATTAATTACAAATGTCTATTTATGCCATTTTATATTTATAAGCTAGTTCAACCGCTAATTTTACCAAACACTTTAAATTTAATTCCCTAGTTTATCCGCTATCAGCTTATCCGTTATAAACCAAATTATTTGCTATCCACTATCTTATCCGATATACACTATATTTTACAAAATAGAGCCAAAGTTGAATCCACCTGGAACTTGACAACCTACATAGGTGTTGGTACCTCACTTTATGTAGTAGATAGATAAGAAATTGCCTACAAACAATTTTGTAATTGTTTAAAAGAAACTTGTATACTCAGCATGGTTTTTTTTATAAACAATGATTCATTGATGAGAGCACTAGGGGTGCTCAAACCCACATACACATCACATTCGAATCAATATTGGGATCTTTCCCCCTAAACAAAAGACCATTCTGAGCCTTCCAAGTACACCAACATGTTGTCAATCATAACATGTATTTAACCTTCTTAGCCTTTTTGCCCGAACACACCTCACCAAAACAGATAAAATGTTGAGCAATATTCACTGAGTTTGGCGTCTGCACATCCAACCAGAGACCAAATTTATCCCAAACACTTCTTGCGGGACTACAAGCCAGGAAAAGATGATGTAGCTCTTCAAGCACACCCTTTGCAAAAAACGCAAACAACCCCTTCCTCTGAATTAATAACATGATGCTTAAACAATAAATCACGAACAGGAAGTAAGTCTTTGAACAATCTCCAACCAAAGATCAGAATTTTAGATGGAATAGCAGTCTTCCATAGCGCCTTGAAATCGAAAATCATATTCCTGTTCTCGGCAGATTTGAGACGACCCTCGTCCTCATCATAGTAACCCTTTACACTTAGTCTCTTAATCTCAAAACGGTTAAATTTAAAACTTTTCATAATTATATAACTTAACATTAATCACATAGATAACGACATAATTTTAAGAGTTTTACAAATTATATGTGGCAATAGTACAGTCTCTCAAATACATGTGAGATTATTACAAACCAGCGGAACATACAAACATAAAACAAAGCCAGCTAAATAGCTAATATAACGAGACTCAAAAGACCGACACACTGGCTAAACAAAACCCAGGTTCTCTTAATTGAGACACCTGACTTCTTCATCATATTGCACCGGTATTCTCGGTGCCTTCAACGTCCATAGTGGATCCTCTGCTACAAGTGGCTCTTCAACTGAATCTAAGCCATACAACAAATATACAAAAGAAAACACGTAGGGCTAAGATACATGTACAAGTCAGAAAAATGGGAAGATAAGGTAAAGCTCAATTTAAACATATCACAAGCACATCAAATCAAATTATTATTATTTTCTATTCTTTATTAATATATTATTTTCTAGACTTTGTCTATGAGTATCTGTCAATACTATATGTTGACTCTGGCCATATCCTGATGCCACTAATGTCCCTACTATGCTTCGGCGACGCCACCCGACTGTCACAATGGAGTCCGAGTGTTACAAGTCGTTCCCTGCCTAAAAATTGATCAGAGTAATCTAAACCTAACATTACTCCATCCGACCGATATAGATATGTCCTACTAAGGACTAGGCCCGGTACTTGACCTCGTGTGTCCCATACCACACGACTATGGACTTACAACACAAATGCATTCTATATGTTTCTCATTTATTTTGACATTGCATCTTATCTGATGAGTACCTTGCACTATCATTATTTCATAAATAAGTGCTTCTTCCCCATTTCACTTTATTTCTTTTAAATGTCGTGATTTATATCTCACACCTAAATTCATTATACATATCCTAAATTTTATTTTCTTCATTATTCAAGCTTGTCACCTTTTAAAAAATAAAATCCTTCTTTCAATATAGATACATAAATAAGGCATTTAAGTAATTCAACAAATAATCATATAAGGCATGGAATATTTCACGATACTTTAAAAAATCAAACAATTCAAAGAGACACACAATCATCCCCACTAGAAAACTCTCAATTTATTAATCAAATTAATCACACAATATAAAAATTTCCTATGTGTTAACCGCACCTCGACGGCCTAAACTTAACTTAATCTTAATTCCGAAGAGTAGTCAAATGATCTTTAGGTATCACTGACTATTTAACTTTAGTAGAGCTTGGGTCACTCTATACATATTTAAATTAAAACTTTACACTAATCGTCCCAACGAATACGGTATCTTGCCCCACCTAAAAATAGCACAAACGCAATACTCGCTCCGATAATACCGACACGTGATCGAACACTTCAGTTTGATGGTTGATCAATTTGAATGAGGGAATAAATGGATGCTTTGATATCAAAGCGGCATGTTACTTAACACACATACTATTCTCTTCTTATAAAGTGAATAGAGGTGCCGTGGATAGTAAAATGGTTTGCCTATGGTTTCAACGCCTATATCAATATTTATATTAAAGCAAGTTTATTGAGAAGAGTAACCAAAAAAAAATTATCAACTTTCTATATAATCTATATAATCAAAATATATGCAAGCACATTTACATTTTTAGACATCACCAAATTTTGACATTTGTCATAATTTATGGGCAAAATAAACCATTCACCACATAAAGACAAAATGCTACAGTATCACTACAGTGCGCTACAGTGACGTTTTTGACGCGCTACAGTACCACTTATGTCACTTTACAGTTTGCTACAGTGACGTTTCTGACGCGCTACAGTACCAATACAGTTTTTTTAGATACAATTTTTTCTAAAAAACTAATTTTTTTTAAAAAAAATTTTACACGGTTTTTTTTTAATTTCTTTTTAAAAAACGGCTGTCAATATTTTTATAAAAACAATTGGTCACTATAAATCAATTTTCACTATTTTTATAATCTACTCAAACTACTAAAATTAATGAAATAATTAGTCACTATAAATCAATTAGCCACTATCCATTGTCAAAAAAAGAATTGTAAAAAAACTTTAACCCCTACAAAAAATTACAAATAACTACTAAAACTAATCAATTTAACTACTTTTATTAAAATCAATCAATTTAACCACTACAAAAAATTACCAAATAACTATTTTATATTTATTAAAAAAAAGTTAAATGCCAGCGGGAATGCAAACGGGAGTGCCATCGAGAGCGCCAATGGGAGTGGCAATGAGAGCGGCAACGGGAGTGGCAACGATAGAGGGACAAAAAAGTGAGGGACAAAAATCTGATTGAGAACTGCAATCAGAAGCTGCAACTGACGCAGCAAAAGGACAAATAACAGCAAATATTAAAATCAACTTTTTTTTTCAGTTTTTCTTTCCATAAAAAATCACTTTTTTAGTCAGTTTTCTTTACTAAAAACATAATTTTTTTAACTATTTCTATAATTTACTCAAACTACTAAAATTAATCAATTTAACTACTACCAATTGTCAAAAAAAACCATACCTCTAACAATAGTTTCGAAATTATTTATTCCAAAAATCTACTTTCTATATCTACTTTCTATATAATCAAAACATATGTCAGCACATTTACATTTTTAGACATCACCAAAATTTGACATTTGTCACAATTTAGGGGCAAAATAGACAATTCACCACATAAAGACAAAATGCTACAGTATCACTACAGTACGCTACAGTAACGTTTCTAATGCGCTACATTACCGCTAATGTCACTCTACAGTACGCTACAGTGACGTTTCTGGCGCGCTACAGTACTGTTAAGAAATTTAGCAAGTGTACTGAAAACGTTGCAAGTAATAAAATTAAGGTAAGTACCGGTCGATTCCACAGGGATTGCGTGTTGTAACAATGGCAAATTTGATTAATTCTAGATTAAGAAAATGGGTTAAATATGTTTTTAGTCCCTACAAAATCGGCTCCTTCTAAGTTTAGTCCTTACATTAACGAAATAGACATTTTGGTCCTCATCTTATTTTGCCGTTTTCAATTTTAGTCCCTCATGACTTTTAATAGCGCTTCAAAACTTTTAATAGCGCTTTTTTGACCTTTTATAAGCGCGTCGAATCCTCTCCCCTCACCTATCTTATGAACCTTCAGCTAATCACAAATTAATTGTTGAATTACCAGATTCAATTCACTAAGTTAGGTTAAGGACAATTTCTTGCCTCAAAACCCCTTTTACCTAATTGAGTTACCTTAATTCCTTAGGTGAATCATGCCAATTGGTAAAGCCTTGAACCCTAGAAATAAAGAATTCATAAATCCAATCCCACATTCCTATGGTGATCACAAGTTTATGATCTAAACCCCATATCAAGCATGCAACCCATATCCCTATGTGATCACATACCCTAAATCATTATAATTATCATATGCAACTATAAAGCATTAAACCAAGTGGTATAGACTTATGATAAATCAAACAACCAATTGTATTAACCATAACAAAGAATCCATAAGATAGGTTTGGGGAGAATCATCTCTCCCTAATCATAGAAATTTAGTTACACATGGTGAAAAGAGTACAACATATGATTAAGGAGAGAAAGCAAATAGAGGAAGCCATAGAAACCTTCAATCCTTGTTCCCAAGTGATTGGAAGACTCCAAAATCGCACCTCCAAGCTGTTCCAAACCCTAGCTGCGCTCCAATGACCAAGTCCCTCTTATTTTCGCTGAAAAATCCTTAAAAACCCTAATTTTTGGTCTCCATCGCGACGCGATGCTGCTGAAAAGTGAAGGGTCGCGACGCGAACCCTCCTAGTCGCGTTGCGAGATCAAACAAACATTTTCTTCCAATTTCTTGCTTCCATCGCGACGCGAGCCCTCCTGGTCGCGACGCGATGGTCTTCAAAAATCACTCCTAATATTGTTTTGCACCACTGGGCAAGTGTCTGGTTCGCCAGTTGATGCCACAACACCTGGAGGTCTTCTATTACAATATAGCACCAGAAATATGGAGAATAACTTACAAATTGAACTCCTAATACAATTATCTAAAACCTATGCTGATTCCCCAGATAATGACTGAAATACAATCAAACTCAAGCAGTTTTGGCCTTAAAAATGGACAACTTATATCATATGACAGAGATTCAACACAACCCCAAACTTAAACTTTTGCTTGTCCTCAAGCAAACATTCAATTCAGGCTGTGGCTACTTTTTTATTTAGCTGTCACACATTCTACACAAACCAATAACTACACAGTATATCAAAAATCATCATCAACCTAATGCAGTAGCAAGACAACTGAATCGGTAACACACAAGATCATAAGCAGACAAGCATTCTCAAGTTATCTCTTTTTCACACATCTCACCAGTGTTTCTCTCTTTGAGGTGTTTAGGGTATTCACTCAATTCACAGTACCTGCATCGTCGTTTCATAGGCTTGAACAAGTACTATACAATTCAATACACAAGAAATACACACACTTTTTGAGGACTTTCAAAGGTTGTAATGGGGCTTAGGTAAGGGTGGATACATTTGGATAAGTAGGTTACAACTTGGAGTTAGGCCTACTTCTCTCTTTGTCAATTTCAACAATCTCACTCACTTACGCATTTTTCCCAAAGCATTCCACAAGAGAAGGAATTATTTACTTATTTATTTATATATAACTTTTTTTTTTGAAATATATATATATATATATATATATATATATATTTTCTTTTTCTTTCTTTTCTTTGTATGTTCATTTCTCTTGTATTCCACCCCAAACTTAGAATGTTGCTATTCCATGAGCAACCCCAAACTTAGACTTTTTCCCACTCACATACATTTGTGTATCTAACTCCAAGTTAAGAAACAACTAGGCATATGATTTGCAGAAAAATTAAAAACAAAACAACAACAATTAGGCTCAGAGGGGCTAACAAAGGATAAACAATAATTTGGTGGCTTGAAAGGCTCAGGGGTTCCAAAAAATTTGCCTCAGTGTGTATGTAAATCACATGCAAGATTGCTAAGTACAAGTTCAAGTTCTGCAGACTAATGCAAGCAAGGAATACACACAAGCATGATATAAGTGTTTGGGCTCACCTCACGGTTGGAATTTTAAGAGATGGAACTCGAGAGGACTTGCCCACAAATGATTTCGATTTTCCTCAACTTTTGTCTTGACCACTGGCAATACCTGATGATAAAATTTGACACACTAGTAATCACAAGGTAAAATGTAAAACATGTTAAGCTAAATACCACATATCATCATAATTGAAGCTGCTTCCAAAAAAAGTTCAAGGGAGTGGTACCTCAATATCGCAGAATAAGTTATCAATAGAGTACAGACCAAAATGTAAATTATAGTCAAAAGGGAAAAGTAAGACTAAAAGTGCAAGATAAAATGTCTGAAAACAACAGTAAAAGATAAATGAGCCTCCTTCTCATGGAAAGGAAATGTGCTCCTCAATGTACTCATCCCCTGAAAGTAGTGGGTCCTGGGGATCTGGCTGCGCCTCAGCTGGGACAGATGATGATGATGGGCCTGCCGCTCTGTTCTCGACCATGTACTCCTGTGCGGCCTGATGAACTCTAGCTGATGCAAGGAAAGAAGTGTCGATGCCCTGTGTCATACCCCAATTTTGTCCAGCTTAGATCAAAACCCTAATTTTCCACAAAAATAAATAAGTTGAGGAGTGAGAAGCATCATGCATTGCATTTTGAGTCCTAAAAGTCATTCCAAAGTTTCTAAAATCATTTTTTGAGTTGAAATGCACTTTTTGGGTAAATCAGGTTTTTTTGAGTCCAAAAGGGTATTTTGGTCATTTCACAATAAAAATGATAATTCCTCATGAAGGTCATTGAGCATGCATTCTAAGATTCTAGAGGTCATTTCTAGGGTTATAGATTCATTTTTGAAGTGGAAATGCATTATCGGGCAAAATTAGGGTTTTTGGGTCAAAAAGGGCATTTTGGTCATTTTACCCTAAAAGATAATTTCTCAGTAAAAATCACTGGGCATCTTTGGAGGAATTCATTTGGGTCAAAATGAGTTGGGTTATAAATTTTTGCGCATCATTGATTAAATTTTGCATAAAAAGTCAAGTTTCGAAGAAAAGGGCAAAATGGTCATTTCCGCTAGAGTGAGGCCCAAAATCAATTTTGGGAATGGTGTTGTCATGGAATTTTGGGCCCAATGATTGAATCCTAGGATGAGCCCAAAATAAAAAAAAAGAATCTTCATGGAATAAAAGAATGATCATAAAAAGAAAAATCAAAAAGAATCAAAATAAGGTAGTGTCCTTAATAAGACAAAATGTACTATTTTGTGACAACTTGCATTTTTTCCCTCTCCTTCCCTCCACATGGCTGCGAATTTCAGCCCTCCTTTTTCCCTCATTTTGTGTTTCTTCATGCCCTTAATCCATGTGAGTTGTACTCCTAGCCATTGATTAAAATTCTAGATCAAATCCTAGGCTACAACTATGTGCAAATTGACCTAATTGCCCCCAACAATTTTTGTGTACAAAAAACTCTTCAATTTCATATGACACCAGCTCATTCCCTTCCATTTGTGCTTTCTCATTGTCCCTAATCCATGTGCATTGCAATCTTGGCCCTTGATTCAAATTCTATCTCAAATCTCAATGGTTGGCAAAAGCACAATGTCCTATATACCCTTAATTTTGCACCTCATATAAAACCCAAAAATAAGAAACCAAAGGGAGGATTCTCATTTTACCCTAGCACACAATCAGATCACAATTCCTCTCCTCCTCCCCTCTCAAACCCAAGACCACCTCCCACCACCAATTCTTCAATTTTCAACCATCCAAACTTCATTATTCTTGATTCCTACACTAGATCCACTTCTAATCTTGCATTATCTTCAAAGTTCATCATCAAATCCTTCAATATCAAGTGATTTTCGTGGGATTCAAGAGGAGGTTCAAGTGTTCTTGGTTTCTATTTTGATCTTCTTCTTCATTTCAAGCAAGATCTAGAGGTAAGCTCACAAACTCTTGCATTTTCTTTAATTTTCATTATGTAATCTCTCTTTTCCTCATCTCAACTCCTTCATATATTGTTGTTGATGCTTTGAGGAGCCATCTCAAACATTATTGACAAGAACTTAGGGAGGCTTGGGTGTTTGAGGTGGCTCCTTGGCTTTGAAGGAATTGTTCTTGTGTCTTCTTGCATTTTATTGTATTTTAAACCTTGTTGGTATAATTTTCATCAAATAAAAACCCATTCTCATACCCATTTTGCTAGTTTTGTTTCCTTTGATTTTGCGTGAATAAATGCATGATTTGGTTGATGTTTGTTTTAGGAACTTGCATGATAGATTAGGTCCTCTTCTTTTGTGTTGTTTTGTGTGTTAATTTGTCAATTTTTGCATGAAATAAGTTGATGATTCCATGCTTGTATGCATTCGGCCATGACTAGGTTTTTACCCCTTTGATTGCTTGAAGATTGTCATTTTGATTGTGGTTGAGTAAATGCAAGTTATGTCATTGTGTTTGTTTACTTTTTACCATTTTGCTTTACCACTTCATTAACTTTTTACCAAAAAAACATAAAAACATTTTACCACTTTGGTTTTTACCATTTCACTTAGTTTTTACCAAAACATTTTTATCTCATCACATAAAACATTTTCACCTTCATTCAAAACATTTTACCACTTGCATCTTTGCATAAAAACCCCAAAACATTTTCTCATTTGCATTTCATACTTTTTCAACTTTATAAAATAAACCCCAAAATACTTTTACCACTTTCAAGACCAAAAACATTTCATCTCATTTCCAAAACACCAAAACCCAAAAACATTTTACCACTTTCTTACCTAAACCTTTTACCAAAACATTTTCACCCTCATGCATCTTCATCCATCCCTATTTATGCGACACCCTCATGCATTCTCGAGTATTTATGCCTTGCATAATAAATGTAATCATACTCAAATGCTCATGCATTCTTGTATGCTCATGCATCCTCTTGTCTACTCATTCATGCATTCATTCTTGTATGCTCATGCATTCACATGCTTGCCAAATCATGCATCATTGCTCACATGTTCATTCACCTAACCTAGAATACTCTATGCCTATGATCAATTGTATTCCTTTGTTCTTGATGCCATTTGAATGTCTTGACTTAATTGTGCACAAACCCTTTTACACAATCATGTGCCCTTATAAGGCTACCAACATGTGTAGCATAGAGGCATATGTGCCCCTCTTGAGATTGCTTCCAACTTGTGTAGCAATTCTCCTTCACACACAAACGCTATTGTTTTGAGAACTTTGTCTTGCATCTATGACAATTAAATCTCTTGATTATATTGGCATGCTTAATCTTAGTTGATGATCAACATGTTCATGATTGCTTGATTAGTTGAATATGTTTGAACTTCATTCATTCATTTTGCATTTGGTTTTGGACATAGAATTCGATTGAAAATGATTTATTTATTTTTCTAAAAACTCTTTTCCAAACCAATTAATTTTCAAAGCATTTTCAATAAACAAAAATAAGCAAGTAGTGGAGGTCACCCATAACCTTTGTTAGTTTGATCTCTATGAACGCTCTTCAATTTCACATGAGTACTTAGCGATGATTACTCATAACCTTTGTTAGTTTAATCATTCGCTAATGCTCGTCCTACTTCGAAAACCTTTTCGAAAATATAATAAAAGCAAGTTGTTACTAATAGTCAATCAGAGCCTTTGTTCGTCTGACTAGAGGTAACAACTCTTTTTGAGTATTTAGCAGTGATTACCCATAGCCTTTGTTAGTTTAATCACTCGCTAATGCTCGTCCTATTGCGAAAACTCACCAAAAAGATAAAAAAACAAAAACCTTTTCAAAACTAAAGAAGTTAGAACTACGTCGCTTTGATTCCCATTTGGGATACGTAGGAGCGAGCCACGTCCTCGTCAAGCACAACAAACCAAAATTAATTCGATTGCGAAAGCCCTTTTTGATCATCTAAAATAAAAACCGATTATCATTAATGATCACTCGCGCCGTTGCCGTTTGGTTGTTAATGATAATTTCATTTTCAAAAGAGTTAGTAGCGCGGCCACTCTAAACCATTGTTGTTTGGTCGTCGCGAACACTCGAATCAAAAGCAAAACCGATTATCGTTAATGATCACTCGCGCCGTTGCCGTTTGGTTGTTAATGATAATTTCATTTTCAAAAGAGTTAGTAGCGCGGCCACTCTAAACCGTTGTTGTTTGGTCATCGCGAATCCTCACTCCTACTGCGAAAACTCATCTAAACAGACTAAAAAACAAAAACCTTTTTAGGACAACCAAGAACTACGTAGCTTTGAATTCTCCATCGCACCAGGAGATACGTAGGAGCGAGAGGCCAACTCTCGTCAAGCGCCAAAAATAAAAATTTTCATTAAGTCTTCTCACTCCCTTTTCAATAAAGAGGCAAAATAAAAGCATTTTCAAATCAACACTTCAAACCACACATTTAATTAAAGGTTCCCTTTCGGTAGAAAGGAGGTACGGGGTGCTAATACCTTCCCCATGCCTAACCGACCCCCGAACCCATATCTCTAGTTTTCGAAAGACCATCCGCCTTGTCTAAAAGACCTTTTTTCAATGTTTTGGTCTTAAAATTAAAATATTGGTGGCGGCTCCATACCTTTTCCACGTTGTCAAACGAAAAGTCTCAAACCGGATTTTTCGGGCGCAACACCCTGCTGCTGTAATAGCATCGACGTCCCGCACCAGTTGGCCATATGGAGGTCATACTAGAAGGAAGGGTCGCTGCCATACAGCTGACGGTATGATGGGCATGCTGGCTGCTGCTGTGATGGAGGTGATGGCTGTGGTGGTGGTGGTACTGCTCCATCCATAGGCCCCTCGGGTTGCTTCATGATCCAGGCTGCTGTGATGGGCTCCCTAGGGTCGATCAGCAAATCATCAGGATACTCGGGGCAGCCCTGCTGCTTGCAGAGAGCATGGATCAATGAGGCGTGCCCCAACATCGCCCTAGAGTAATTAACAATATCAGCAATACTCATGGAGATGAGTCTCCCTACATTCACCTGCTGCACTCTCATGATAGTCCGAATCCCAACAGCTGCTTTAACCTTGACATCTGAAGAATTAGAACATGACACTATAGATTGATTGAAAAAGGAGTTCCAAGCCTTGGGAATAGGCTTAAGTGCCATGTTGTTGAAGCGCTTGGAAAAGCTTTGCAATCCTGGTGCATATTTGTCCCACTGGACACCCTGGCGGCACAACTCTCTCAGCAACCCCTCATAGTCAATTTCACGGGCGCTGGCTAATGCATATCTCATCTCACAAGGTGGGGACTCAGGTAGGCCTAGCAGACGGTTGATGCTCTCAGGGGAGTAGGACACACTCTTCCCTCTGACATAAACTGTGGTGGACTTGTCCTGCTCCTCCTCCCAGTACGCATTGGAGTAGAACTCCCTGACCAGGCTCTGATTCGCTTGCTTAATTATGGAATTAAGAGTGGCCAACCTCAATTCCCGCAGTGTGGAGCTAATGACTGGGAATTCACCGGAGCTGAGGTCAAAGGCTCTCTCAAGATTAATCTTTTTGCCTTTGACAATCAGCTGGTACCGCTCCTCATGCTTAGGGGAGCAAAACCTTTCAGAATCAAAAGAAGCTTCCCCCCTCCTTCTCTTGGTGGTGCCTGCTTTTGCTCTCTTTTCCATTTTTGTACCTGTATGATAAAATCCCTGCAAGGCAATTATTAGTACTCGGGGACCATGGTGTGGGCCCCACTCAACAATTCCAAGGCAAAATACCAGCAACAGAAACTTGACCACACAGCTAATTAAAACAATTGAGCATTGAGTCATCTACCCTAGAGTTAGAAACATGGGCAGAATTAAAACAAGGCTAGCAACCAAAAACAGAATTCACTTAGGCATTTTCACAAACAGATTGGTTGCTTAGCCAAAACTCACTTGGACATTTTCACAAACAGTTGGTGAACCCAGAAATTTCACTGAGGCAATTTCACAAACACCTCATCTACAACCCAGAAACTACATAGTTTCCACCACAAATCCCTCACTACTCCCCCCCACCCAATTCAGAGAAACAACCAGAGTCATGCAAAGCAGGGGGTGGGGCGCACAAAAACCATTCCTAATTTTACTTTTGACTACCCAATTCGTAGCCCCTAAAATCACCTCACATATCCACAAAAAATTTGAATTTCAAGCTTGAGAGTGAGGATAATGGTTATCTGGAGATGTTGATGATGAAGAATTCGTGCCCAAGTGGGTGAATCCACCAAAATAATTGAAGCAAAACGTAATGGGGGGAGGGGAAGGGTACTGTTGTTCGCGCACACGAGAGAGAGAAGGAAAGAAAACTGTTTCGCTGTGGCTGGAAACTGCCTGAAACAGGCTTAACTGCCTCTCATCGCGACGCGATGAAAGACAGAACGGCCAGTTTTTTAAAAATTCAAACGCATCACGACGCGACACTGGAGCTTCGCGACGCGATGCCAGACAGAACACTTTATTTGAAATTCTCTTTTGTAAGTCCTCTCCCTCTCGACGGAAAATTTGCAGACCCCAGTTTTTACATAAAGACTTAAAAATTGACGAAAATAAATACTTGTTACCTCACAGTGGGTTGCCTCCCACTCAACGCTTCTCTAACGTCACTAGCTTGACGGTTAGAGAATGTCTCAGTTTGGCTCAGGGTGAGTACTCAGCTTCTTCAGTGCCTCTTTCAGCACTCTTTTGGCAGACTCTATCTCCAGCTTGCAGTTATGATCAGATGTACCTGAAATTTCCTTGAGGTCTTCCCATATAACAGGTGACTTCTCCTGAGGTGAGTATTTTTGGGTTCTGTTTCCAACCATCAGAGGATTAGTTGTCTCAATGCAGTGACACCATTCTTTTTCCTTCTTCGGGGCGGTGGACTCAAGCACATTGAAGGTCACAGCTTCATCTTGGACTCTCAATGTCACAGTCCCATCGGCCACATCAATTACTGCTCTACTGGTGGCCAGGAAGGGTCTTCCCAAAATAAATGGAATGTCATTGTCTCCATTCATGGAGCTTTTGACACTAGTGTCACCATCAAGTTGCAGGATCACGAAATCCACTGGGAAGAGGAATTTGTCTACCTTCACCAGGACATCTTCTACAACCCCATAAGGGTGCCTTATAGATCTTTCCACAAGTTGTAAGGTCATGTTGGTTGGCTTAACCTCACCTCCGCCAAGTTTTCTCCACATAGCCAAGGGCATCAGATTAATGCTTGCTCCCAGATCACAAAGGGCCTTCCCTTTTTTAACATCACCAATTGCACAAGGTATTGTGAAGCTCCCTGGATCTTTCAACTTAGGAGGAAGCTTGTTTTGAATAATGGCACTACACTCTTTTGTTAATGCCACTGTTTCATCTCCCTTGAACTTCCTCTTCTTCGTCAATACTTCATGAACTTAGCATAAACCGACATTTTCTCCAGGGCTTCGGCAAATGGTATGTTGATTTGGAGATTTTTGAAAACATCCATGAATTTTGAGAACTGCTCATCCTTTTGATTCTTCTTACTCAACTGAGGGTATGGCAACTTCATGTAGGAAGGAGTTTCCTTGGGCCTGTCGTCTACCTGCAATTTTTCATTGAACAAACTTTCTTTTTGGTTAGACTTCACAACTCCCTCACTTTCTTTTCTCAACTCATTTTCTACTCCTTCACCTTTCCTTTTTAAATCCTCCCCCAACACCTCAGTTTCACCACATCTTTCTCCATGCCTGAGTTTTTCCCCTTCAACAGGATTCAGCTCTCTACCACTTCTCAATGAAATAACGTTACAACTCTCATTTTTAGGGTTATCCACAGTACTAGCAGGAAAACCACTATTGGATGTCTCAGCAAGTTGCTTTGACAACTGACCAATCTGAACCTCCAAGTTCTTCATTGAAGCCTCATGATTCTTCCCCATGTTTTTCATTGCTTGTTCTTGGGCTTGGAAAGTGTTCTTGGTCATTTGCATAAATTGGGTCAAAGCATCTTCTAGCCGAGAAGGGTTCTTTTGCTGTTGAGCAGGTGCTTGAGACTGTTGTTGGTTTGAACCTGAGGTCTCATTATTCTTCTAAGAGAAGTTAGGATGATTCTTCCACCCAGGATTGTAGGTGTTAGAATACGGGTTCCCACCCTGCTTTTGAAAGTTTCCCATGTAACTTGCCTGTTCAACCATTTCTCCATGAGTTGCGCAATCACCCTCATGAGCTTCTCTACCATAATAGTTGCACCCCACCCGTTTGCACTGCTTGAACGGTTGCTTGAGCCTTTGAACCAACTTCGCAAGCTGTAGTTAAATGCTTAGTAAGAGCTTCAATTTGCATAGACATTAACTTTTGTTGGTCCAACACAGCACTGTTAGAGTCCAATTCCAACACACCCTTTTTACCTACTGCACCACGATCATTCTGGATCCTGTACTCATTAGAAGTCATATCTTCTACCAACTGTTTTGCTTCCTCCCAAGTCTTAGTGCCTAGAGATCCTCCAGCTGAGGCATCTAACATCATTCTGGTCTGAGGTCGCAACCCATGGCAGAAAGTTTGCAGCTGCAGAAAATCATCAATACCATGCCTTGGACATTTTTTTAGCAATAATTTAAATCTTTCCCATGAGTCATATAGGGACTCAATCCCCTTGTGCAAAGTTTGAGATTTCTACTCTCTTTTTAATGAACTTGGAGATTGGGAAGAATCGTTTCAAGAACTTATTTTCCAGCTCTCCCCAAGTGTTCACAGTTCCTGCTGGTATGGTGTTCAACCAATCCTTAGCCCTGCCTGTTAATGTGAATGGAAATAGGCGCAATTTCTTGGAGTTCTCATTAATTCCCTCAGGATGTGTAGTTCCACAAATCTCATAAAACTGGAACAGGTGTTGGTTGGGGTCTTCTGCATCCGACCCAGAGAACTGCTCTGATTTTAAGGCAATGAGAACAGAAGATTTGATATCAAATTGGGCAACTCCCACTGGTTGGAAAGTGAATGCTTGAGCGCCCTGATTTCTCCTCCCGAAGTCACCGAGAGTGCGTCTTGGAGGAGGATTCTCAGCCATTTCTGCCTCTTCAGTCGAAGAATTTTCCAGAACAGAGGTTGAAGCTGAGTGTACCTGTGACTCTCTCTGAGCTTGTTGCTTAGCTAGCTTTTCTTTCTTTCGGTTTGCTTTTGCTGTCTTTTCAATTTTTGGGTCAAATAGCAATTCTCTCGCAGTTTTGTCCCGCATAAACAAAATTCTGAAACACTAAGCAAAACGTCAACAAGTCCAATAGAATCACTGAGGACCAAAAATAAATAATTAAATAAATAAAAACAAAAAGTAAAACTAAAATCTAAGAATCAACTCGTTTTCCTTGTTGACAACTAAATCAACAATCCCCGGCAACGGCGCCAAAAACTTGTTAAGAAATTCAGTAAGTGTACTGAAAACATTGCAAGTAATAAAATTACGGTAAGTACCGATCGATTCCACAGGGATTGCGTGTTGTAACAATGGCAAATTTGATTAATTCTAGATTGTGAAAATTAAGTTGAGTTTGAATTTAGTAACGTGAAAATAAAAACGGTTGTTGAAATAACGAGAAAAGCGATTAGGGGTCGAATCCTCTCCCCTCACCTATCTTATGAACCTTCAGCTAATCACAAATTAATTGTTGAATTACCAGATTCAATTCACTAAGTTAGGTTAAGGACAATTTCTTGCCTCAAAACCCCTTTTACCTAATTGAGTTACCCTAATTCCTTAGGTGAATCATGCCAATTGGTAAAGCCTTGAACCCTAGAAATAAAGAATTCATAAATCCAATCCCACATTCCTATGGTGATCACAAGTTTATGATCTAAACCCCATATCATGCATGCAACCCATATCCCTATGTGATAACATACCCTAAATCATTATAATTATCATATGCAACTATAAAGCATTAAACTAAGAGGTATAGACTTATGATAAATCAAACAACCAATTGTATTAACCATAGGAAAGAATCCATAAGATAGGTTTGGGGAGAATCATCTCTCCCTAATCATAGAAATTTAGTTACACATGGTGAAAAGAGTACAACATAAGAATAAGGAGAGAAAGCAAATAGAGGAAGCCATAGAAACCTTCAATCCTTGTTCCCAAGTGATTGGAAGACTCCAAAATCGCACCTCCAAGCTGTTCCAAACCCTAGCTGCGCTCCAATGACCAAGTCCCTCTTATTTTCGCTGAAAAATCCTTAAAAACCCTAATTTCTGGTCTCCATCGCGACGCGACACGATTCCATCGCGACGCGATGCTGCTGAAAAGTGAAGGGTCGCGACGCAAACCCTCCTGGTCGCGTCGCGAGATCAGACAGAAACATTTTCTTCCAATTTCTTGCTTCCATCGCGACGCGAGCCCTCCTGGTCGCAACGCGATGGTCTTCAAAAATCACTCCTAATATTGTTTTGCACCACTGGGCAAGTGTCTGGTTCGCCAGTTGATGCCACAACACCTGGAGGTATTCTATTACAATATAGCACCAGAAATATGGAGAATAACTTACAAATTGAACTCCTAATACAATTATCTAAAACCTATGCTGATTCCCCAGATAATGACTGAAATACAATCAAACTCAAGCAGTTTTGGCCTTAAAAATGGACAACTTATATCATATGACAGAGAGTCAACAAGTACCAATACAGTTTTTTTAGATTCAATTTTTTGTAAAAAAACTGATTTTTTTTAAAAATAATTTATACACTGTTCTTTTTTAATTTTTTTTTAAAAAACGGTTGTCAATATTTTTATAAAAACAATTAGTCACTATAAAACAATTTTCACTATTTTTAAAATCTACTCAAACTACTAAAATTAATAAAATAATTAGTCACTATAAATCAATTAGCCACAATCCATTGTCAAAAAAAGAATTGTAAAAAAACTTTAACCCCTACCAAAAATTACAAATAACTACTAAAACTAATCAATTTAACTACTTTTGTTAAAATCAACCAATTTAACCACTACAAAAAATGACCAAATAACTATTTTATAATTACTAAAAAAAGTAAAATGCCAACGGGAATGCAAACGGGAGTGCCATCGAGAGCGCCAATGGGAGTGGCAATGATAGCGACAACAGGAGAGGCCACGGGAGTGGCAACGATAGAGGGACAAAAAAGTGAGGGACAAAAAACTGATTGAAAACTGCAATCAGAAGCTGCAATTGACGCAGGAAAAAGACAAAAAACAGCAAATTTTGAAATCAACTTTTTTTCAGTTTTTTTTCCAATTTATTTTTTCAGTTTTTCTTTCCATAAAAAATCACTTTTTTTGTCAGTTTTTTTTACTAAAAACATAATTTTTTAACTATTTCTATAATTTACTCAAACTACTAAAATTAATCAATTTAACTACTACCAATTGTCAAAAAAAACCATACCTCTAACAATAGTTTCAAAATTATTTATTCCAAAAAAATAAATTATTAAATTAATATCACACTCAATAATTAAATAATTTAAAATTTACTATTTACTATAATCTCTCTATTAAAACTACTAAAATCAATCAATTTTTCATGTAATAAATAAAATCAATCAATTTAACCACTAACAATTGTAATATTAAATCATATAGAAAAAAGGAGAAAACATGTGACAACGGGAGCGGCAACGAGAGACTGACAACGAGAGCGGCAACGGAAGTGCCAACGGGAGTGCCAACAAGATAGGGAACGAGAGCGCCAATGGGAGTGCCAACAGGAGTGCCAACAAGAGAGGGAACGAGAGCGACGGGGCTGCATATTTTACCTTTTACTCTATTATTAATATTATAAAAAGATACCGATTTTGTTTTAACTTTTTGCAACACAACTATTTTAGTAAATTCACCGCTAAAAGACAAAATTTGCAACACAAGGAGAGCGGCAATGCGATACTAGCAATGGAATCGACAACGAGAGCGACAACGGGAACACATGAATGGGAACAAGAGAGGCAAGGAGAGCGCCAACAGAGTGCCAACGTGGATGCATATTTTAAAAAAAATTATTTTCTTTTTTCTTCATTTTTACTCCATCTAAAATTTATTATTTACTATAATCTCTCTATTAAAACTATTAAAATCAATCAATTTAACCACTTAGAATTATAAAAATACAACTTTAGCCACTACCAAACTTTACAAAATAACTTACTTATAATTAAACGAATATAATTTAATTAATATTAAATCATATAGAATATATGAGTTAATTAACATGTGGCAACGGGAGCGCAACGAGAGACTGGCAATGGGAGCTGCAACGGGAGTGGCAACGAGAGAGGTAACGAGAGCGTCAACGAGAGTGTCAATGGGAGGGTCAACGAGTATGCAAACCGGAGTGTCAACGGGGATGCATATTTTACCTCTAATGTTCAAATACATTATTATGGATCAATGTAATTCTGATTGTCAATCTCCTTTATTTTCTTCGACTCAATATAACTTTCATTTGTATCTTATATGACATAATACCTATCTCTTTACACTTTGAATTTCAAATCATACATTTTGGACATTGTTCACAACTTATGATTATCTTCCAAATTACTATTATGACTTAATGGAAATACACCGGCCATATAGTATCACCCGTACATATGTACAGGTAAAATACTAGTTGAGAAGAGAAAGGAGAAACCTATAGCAACGCGGGAATTAAGAGGAAAAAAAACACATCAACGAGGGAGAATGAAGAGGAAGAGGTTTCAAGTGAATTCATCTTGGCACACATTCGTTGCCTTTATATAGGCTTTTTCCCAACACTGAGATATTATAAAAAATAATTGAGCTTAAAAAGCTAAGAAACTAGGCACATGGCTACCAGGACAACTTGCTTCAATTATTTGTATCAATTATTGATACAAGTTGGCATATTGAATTATACGAGTTCTTCAAATATTTCAACGTGTTCTTTTGGGTAGCTTTTCACTCCATCTATTTTACAAGGTGTAGTATATGTTTAATATATGGTCCATGATTTCCCAATTTTAGTCTTGGTTTAGTTTTTATAGGGAAAGTTTTGGAGAAAGCATGACTTTCACCTTTTGACAAAATCCCCTAAATGTGCATTAATCTTTTTATCATTCATCTAGTACATAATTGAATATATATATATATATATATATATATATTACTTAGTAAATTTTTTTATTATACTAGGCGGGACTAGTTAATTTAATACACATGCACACATAAGAAAATTTGGGTGTTATACTCATACCTCTTTCTAAGCCGTAAATCACACAATTAAAATAAAATAATTTTTAAAACATGTCCTAATAATTATTTAGAAAAAGTAGGGTGTTACAAGATTCAGCTCTATGTTTTGTGAGAAGTCTGTAGCAAGATCTGACAGTGAATACTTTGCTTGAGTCTAAGGTCTAGGTCCAAGAATCCTCACCATCACGATTGATAAAAAAACATCTTGCAATATCAAACTCAACATTCTGGCCTCCTCCAATTGATTGTCATCCAAATTTGTCCAAGGAGTATTCCATTTTCAAACATTATTACACCGGTCACCCAAATCAGCAACTTTCACACACTAATCCCTGCAACCTGCAAATAAATTAGCAAAAACCAGTTTTAAGAGCTACTGCCCTATTCAATGATGATGCCAAAAATCAACACCTCGACCATCACCTAAACCCCGTCTAACGCGAGTCTCAAACCACCCTGCCAAAAGTTCTCATTGCCCACACAACGAAGGTCACGCCACCACAAAAAATCTAATCTTGTATACGCTGATAATGATCCATTGAAAAAAAAATAGAGGACAAGTCTCTGTATCTATAAGCTAGGATTCCCCTCCAACTAACATCCCCATCATTCAAAAAACGCCATTTCCACTTTGTCAAGAGAGCGATATTACTCGACATAAGTTGATTACACTGGTTATACTAAAGTTGTAAAAAGGTCCCGTTTAAATAAAAGTTAGCAAAATGATTTGAATGGGAAGAATTGTTTCATTTTTTTATTACAAAAAGGGTCTAAGTCCAAAACAGAAAGCTATAAAATAACGAAATGTGGAGTAGCAACTCCAACAATATCAACTAACAACAACGACTTCACATGAGCAGGAGCCTCCCTATAAACAGTAGTTTCACCAACTTGATGACTGCCCAAAAACGCTGAGGCACCCGCACAACAATTCACTTCACGATAAATGTGAGAGATGTTGACCTCTTAGGGACCTAACAATAGCTCACGGATTTTAGTAACAAGATTCCAGGGGCACCACGCAACAGTCTTTCAACACTTCACCGAGTCGTTTCTCATAATCCTTTGTGTCTCGGCCTCTTTCTACTCTTTGCAGCACTGTAGCACAACACTCCAAGGAGCACCAACACACATATTCATTTGTTGACAGAAACACTAAAACAATGACTGAAACAATACTTGTGTGTCCAGTCTCTCCAACGAACCTAATACTGGCAACACACACATTATATACACTTCATTTGTTGATTTATATGCATTGATACTGCATAGTTTTTTTTACGCTACCAACCAATCATAGATTTTCATGTAATTAAAAATTTCAACCATTCTCCTAATTATCTAACAAGTAATCTATACATGATATGTGATTGGTTTGTTGGTGCAAAAAACTTAACACCAACAATGTAAAACAATTAAATTCTTACTTTTATTGTGTAAATTTTTGCAACTAAAAAAGAAAATTATTTACAACAATTATTAAAATAGGGATGAAAAAAATGAGTATAAAATATATAATAAATTTTTTAATTACCTTTGTAATAATAGAGAACATTTTACAAATATGAAATTGAACAAATTATTTTAAAAAACAATTTGTAACACCCCGATAATTTCTAACTTGTAGAAATTGTTGTTGAAATTGCAGATATGGCTGTAGTCGAATTATGTTGACTGCAGTCGAATTTCTGTAGTCGAATTGCAGTAGTCAAATTCGACTGATGCTGTTGAGTGACAAGGATTGCTGCGAACCAAAAGTGCAGAAACAGAAGCTGTCGAAGTCGAAGTAGCTGCTGTCGAATTGCACAGATGCTGTCGAAAATAAACCTGCAAACACAGAAATGTTAGATAAACAACCGGAGGCGTCTTGCGACTGCCCTGAAGAATTTATCCACCTCTACAGCGCAAATTCCCCGAGGTACAACCGGGTCTTCTCAATCGCAGTAGCGAAAGAGATATCAGAACTAGCAAGAAGAACTGGATATTAACAGGAGAGCAACCCAGAGCTCTTTCTGTAGAAAAGTGGAAAATAGTTTTTCAGACTTATTTCCAAGTGCCACTGGAAGCTGTTTATATAGGCTTATGAATATAGCCGTTTGCAGCATAGGCTCCAGTAATCAATGGCTAGTCAAAGGCCGTTTGAAAATTCAACAGTAATCAAGTCGGATTAATTTTGGCAGTTACAGAATAAATTGTAATAAGTGAAAAGAGCTGTTGTAAGAAAATCAACAGTTACAAAATAAAGGCAATGAATTTTCCGTTACAAAATTATTTCGTAATCCAGTTCGACCAACTTTCAGTTTTTCGACCAAATTGTTTTGCCATAATTGGGGGAAATCGAAAGATTCGCACTGAACCAAGCCATGTTGGTCCCTGCTTGTGCGCGCGAGGGAGTCCCTTCTACTTGCTTGTTTACTAGCTCTCATTAAGCTTTAGTATATAAAGAATTTGGTGAATCCAAAGCCAAGCAATGTGGGACTTCTCACTTTTGAAATATCTTTTTATTTTCAATAAAATACAACAATCCCCCACATATTTCAAAAGTTGAAAAATAAATTTATAAAGAAGGTTTTCTGCGTTGACATCGTAGATGTAATGTTTCAGAGCTGTATAGCAAGCTATGGAACCAGTCTAGATAGATAAAACATAACATACAATGAATTGGTATAGCAAGCTATGGAACCCAAGACACATATTATATGTTAGAGGTTTCACTATCACATTACACCCCCACAATTCTTGTTGTTTCCGCGGTGGTGCGCTACTAGGCCCTGCGCGTGCTCGGTATTCATGAGTGCTCTAGAGACCTCGCCGGGATCTCATGCAAGCGGCCTCACTTGACACTCATATAGGTGATTTCATCAAGTGTATGCTGCAAGTCATAAACCACCCATAAGGGCTATGAAAATCATTAAAAGCTTTAAGCTTATCCTTTTAACCCTGTAGTCTAGCACTATCACAATAACACCATAGGAAGGGACAATAATAAAATTAATTACTTGAATTAATTTTCAGTGCTAGTACTATCAAGAAGTGACTTGTTTTTACCACATTGAACCTTATTCATGGGATCTCCAATCACAAAGGTTGGGTTACCATCACTTCTTAATATCAATTGGCTTTAGTCCCATTCCCCCCGATGTTTCACATATCATTTTCTTCCCTAAGGGCTTTGTCAGAGGATCGGCCAAATTCACTTCTGACTTCACATAATCGATCGATATTGTTCCATATTTTTGCAATTGTTTTGCAACATTGTGTCTTAATTGCACATGTCTGTTTTTGCCATTATAGGTCTTATTCTTTGCAACAACTATTGCTGATTGGCTATCACAATGTATTGACACTGATGGTGTCGGTTTTATTCCCAAAGGAATATTAGCTAAAAGGGTCTTCAACCATTCAACTTCAGTACCAGTCAATTCCAGAGCTACAAATTCCGACTCCATAGTCGATCTAGCAATAATGGATTGTTTGGCTGACCTCCAAGTTACCGCACCACCACCAAGTGTGAAAATGTAACCACTAGTGGATTTTGTCTCATCTGAATCAGATATCCAGGTAGCATCGCAGTATCCTTCTAATACTGCAGGAAATCCACTATAAATAATACCATAAGTTGTGGTACCTCTCAAATATCTCATAAGGTGAGCAATTGCCTTCCAATGATCCTGACCAGGATTGTGAGTATACCTACTCAGACGACCGACTGCGAATGCAATGTCTGGTCGAGAGAAGTTCATTAAATGCAGTAGGCTCCCAATTACTTGGGCATACTGAGGTTGGTCAACAGGATCACCTCTATTTTTCTTTAAGCGTGAGTTAGCTTCATAGGGGGTACTCTAGGGGGTTGAGTCATAGTGACCAAACTTCCTAAGTTTTTCCACATAATAATCTTGTGATAGTGTGATACTATCACCTTCCCTGATGATTCTAACTCCTAATATTACATTAGCCTCACCCATATCTTTCATGTCAAAACTAGATGAAAGAAAGGATTTTGTTTTAATAACAATATCCAGACAAGTACCAAATATAAGCATGTCATCTACATATAAACATATGATCACATGTTCTCCACACACAGTTTTAGTGTAAACACATGTATCAACATCAGTTGTGGAGAAACCCTCTTTAATTAAAGTTTTGTCAAACTTTTCATGCCATTGTTTTGGTGCTTGTCTTAAACCATATCACTACAAGAAAAACAGGACTTTGCGGCGGGAAAAATCCGCCGCAAAATCCAACTTTGCGGCGGATATTTGAACTTTGCGGCGGAATTTTGCCGCCGGTAGCCAGCTCGAAGCAAACGCGTTGCGGCGGATTTAGAGGCGCCGTAAAATCCACCGCAAATTTGCGGCGGATAATCCGCCGGAAAGGGGTCAAATTTTTCCCGCAAAATATCCGCCGGAAAACTCCCAATATCCGCCGCAAAGTATCCGCCGCAAACGACACAAATCCGCCGCAAAGTACCATTTTTTTTTAAAAAAAAAATTATTATTATTTTTAAAAAATAAATTTTATTTTTTTAAAAAAATCGTTTTAATTAAAAATATATATTATTTTATTAATTTTTTTAATTATTGATAAAAAAATAAAATCCAATAACTAATTAATTTTTAATTTAAAAAAATAACAATTGGGAAAAACAGTAAAATATTATCACCAAAAAAATATCCATACAATTAATAAAATATCCATACAAAAAAATAAAATAATCTAAAGCTACTGGGGTGCCTGCCGGTCAATGTCATCAACATTATTATAATATGTATCATCTTGAAGTAAAGCACTGAGCGATGACATTTGGACATTAAGATCAATGTCCAGCGGGGGTGACCGCTGCTGGGGGTACTGCTGGTTTGGCTGGATCAGGGGTGACTGATGTTGGGGCTGCTGGTATGGCTGGCGGGGTGACTGATGCTGCTGCTGGTATGGCTGGACTGGTCGCAATTATGTTCCCGATCGCTTTACTGCTGCCGCTCGACAATCTGACGGTGAGCCTCGCTCAGTTGCTGCGTCAATTGCCTAACATCATTCAACTCACCAGCATTGGGAACATAATTGCGACCAGTCGAGGATCCAGAATGTGAATCTGATAGACTCAGAATAATGCTTGTTCGAAAAGCAGCCGGTCCAATACCACCTGATCCTACCAGACGATTAGTCTTTTGGGGACCAACTGCTCTCTCCCAAACATCACGAGCTACTCTAGCCTCCTCCACTGGATCGACAGCTGCCCCACTGCTCTGTTGTGACTGATGGTACTCAGCCATCCCACCCTCGAAGCTCTCCTGAAGAAAATAACCCAACAAATAAATAACTAATTATTAATTAATATATATAAATAATTAATAAACATTAATTAATATATAATTGTAAAAGTAGTTTTACCTGAATACGCCTCGCCCGATCTGTAACGTACTCACCAGTCTCCTCCACCATATGCATGTGGCAATGCAACTCAGGCAAAGTGATTGGCCTTTGTTCCCTCTCCACCTATATATATATATATGTACAAAAAATATATATATTATTAATTAAATACACATATTAATTAAATACACATATTGAAAATGACTAGTTAATATTAATCAAGTAATAAATTAAGTAATAAATTTACCAAACGCATGTAATGCGTTGCAGTATTAACACTCCCCCCGTGTGTGTGCAGCCACCTTTTTCAGAAGCACGGTTCTTCTTGGCTTTCTCACAATAATTCTTAAATGCTTCATCTGTCTGCCAATACTCATTAAACTCAGCCCAAGTGGAGTCTCCCATATAAGATGGCTTCGTCGCGTATTACGCGCCCTCCGCATCAATTCAGAATAGCGATGAGAACTTCTCTTATGGAACACTCTCTCAACCGCGGCTTGCTCCCCTGGATACCATGTACATTTTTCCTATTTAAGAAATTTACAATAATGTTGTTAATTATAAGGCAATAATTAATTAATCAAGTCAATAAGATAATACACCAAATTAATTATTTCGTAGAATCGAATAACTTACCAAAAATGATCTTAACATCTTCTTATTTGCATCCTTATCTTTTCTAACTTCCGTCCAGTTCTTCCAGCTCTTGGTAAAATTCTCCTTGATTGTTTTTGTGATGGCGGTAGCTGAAGCCTTCGAAGGAATAAAACTGCATTAAAAAAAGATGAATTTTGTTACACCAAATATAATTAAGTTATATAAAGGGCAACAAAAATAAATTAATAAATAATAATATAGATATATATATATATATATATATATATATATATATAGACTTACGAATCGCCAACAATCTGCAATATGATACGCCCATCAGGTGTAACCCTAATCACATCAGTCCCATCAATGAATGTGCGTACCCCATCTGCATCAACATGTGTCGGGGATAAGCCCTCAGTACCAACAGGAATCGATGGGCCCCCTGCAGTACTAGTACTAGCACCATCCTCAGACACAGGTGGTGGCAAATATCCGCCAGTAGTAACAACAACACGCGTAGGCTGAACACGGCGCCCTAGGCGAGTAGATGTCTTCCGCCTGCTAGTGCTGGCGGCATCAGGAGGTGGAGGAGGAACATATGCGCCGTCATGATCGGATCCTGAGTCATCATGAGATGCCATATCTGTACATATACATTTAAACAAACAAACATATACTAAACAAGGTTAACATAAACATACAAAACTCATTAAAATAAATAATTTGAATCCCATTCATTCTCAAACAAATAACATATAATCGAAGAAAATTAAATAACATCCTTTAATTCATTAAAAATAGAATTGTTGAAATTAACATAAATTACATCCTTAATTATATAAATGATAATATTGAAACACAAATAACTAATTTGAATCCCATTCATTCTCAAAATCATCATCATCGGAGGAGTGAATTCTTGATACAGCAATGTGGTCTGTTGCATCTTCACCATCAGCATCTTCGTCATCAACAACTTCATCGCCGGTGTTTGGCTCATCACATAAACGAACAATGGGTTCAACTTGAATCACTTCATTTACATTAGACATCTCTTCCATTTGATATGGCACATCTTCCACCGTGTCATCAATATTTGTCTGATCAATGCGACCTCTTGGTTTTGTTTTAATTGCGACACACCAACCACGCCTATCAGTCCGCATTGATGGATAAGGGACATAATAGACTTGTCTCACATTTTGTGCAATGACGAACGGATCATACGGTCGATATCTACCATTCATTTTAATGTCCACTGTATTTGACTTTGGATTCACCTTTGTTCCTCGAGCAGACGGATCAAACCAATTACAATAAAAAACCACTACCTTTGGACTAAAATCTAGATGGGGGTACTGAAGTTCATATATGTGTTGAACCACACCATAAAAATCATCTTCACCTCCTCCAGTGACCCCCTTCATGCACACTCCACTATTGACTGTCTCTCTGCCCTGTGTCCATTCATTGGTGTGAAATTTGTATCCATTGACAAAGTATGTGTGCCATTCTTTAACACATCTTCGAGGACCGTCTGATATGTTCCTCAAGTGTTGGTTGGTAGGATTTGGCGGGAGGGAATACACATATTGACTAAACCACATTGGAAAATGCGCATGAATATGAGCAGAAGATTGGTCTTCACGTACTGCCTCTGATGACAAGAACTCCCTAAAAAGAAATAATTTAATTGTTAATTGTCTACTTTATATATATATATATATATATATATATATATATATATATATATATATATATATTACCTAAAAGATCGATTGTTAATGTTGAGGAACATACTCAATAAATGGTTGCACCTCAGTACAATTTATCAATATATGAACATGTGCTGAACTTAACTCTTCATCTGTTAGCCAGTGAGTTGACTCCTTCCCAGATGGACGACCGGGTAGACAAAAGACAGACAAAGCCAAAGGATGTCGCCATTTAGTATCCACTTCATTTCGACTGCTTCCAGGAGCAAACTGATTCTTGAAATAATGAGAACAAAAATGTGTTGTTTCACGGTGTAGGTAAGAAGAACATATCGATCCTTCAACTCTAGCTTTGCTTTTCACCGATCTTTTTGAATCACCCATGAACCTAGAGAATAGGATATTAATATAATAGTCATATATTTTAATTTAAACTTGTTTCTTATATTATAATTAAAAATTAGCTGACCTTTCAAACGGATACATCCATCTGTATTGGACAGGTCCGCCAAGTTTAGCTTCATATGCGAGATGCACCGGTAGATGCTCCATAGAATCAAAGAAACCAGGTGGAAATACTCTCTCCAACTTGCATAAGATAAGTGGGATGTCTTGTTCCATTTTTGAAAGATCATCAGCTTTTAGCGTTGCAGAACACAAATTCTTAAAGTATTGACTTATTTCAATGAGCGGATTCAAAACGTGTGTTGACAACGAACTAAAAGCGATAGGAAGTAAGCACTCCATGAATACGTGACAATCATGACTCTTCATCCCATGCAACCTCCCATTATCCACATCCGCACATCTAGATAAATTGGAAGAATAACCGTCTGGCATTTTCAACTCTTTTATCCACTGATAAACTCCTTTCGCTTGTTCGGTAGATAAAGTATAATTGGCTTTGGGTTTCAAAATCCTAGTACCTTGCTCAACCAACAACAAATCCTTTCGTCTACAGAAATGATCTATATCCTTCCTAGCTTTCTCATTGTCTTTCGTTTTGCCTTTCACGTTCATGACAGTGTTAAATATGTTGTCAAAAAAATTCTTCTCTATATGCATGACATCGAGATTGTGTCTCAATAGATTATCTTTCCAATAGGGAAGTTCCCAAAAAATACTTTTTTTTGTCCAATTGTGCCATTGTCCATAGCCATCTGGACGAGAAACAACACTGGCTACGACTTCCACAGGAGGGATATCCCTAACACTATTCCAAACTTCCTCTGGTGTCAACTGACGAGGAGGTCCAGCTGTTTCAACATTTCCCTTGATGAACGCATATTTCTGCTTTCTAAATGGGTGATCCATAGGTAAGAACCTACGGTGCGAGTCAAACCATGAAACTTTTCCTCCGTATTTAAGACTAAAAGCCTTTGTGTCAACCATGCAAATCGGACACGCCATCTTACCATGTGTCCCCCATCCAGACAACATTCCATAGGCAGGGAAGTCATTAATGGTCCACATCAAAGCCGCCCTCATCACAAAATTTTGTTTGCGTGCCACATCATAAGTTAAAACACCATTCCACAACCTTTTTAGGTCATCAATCAAATGTTGCAAATAGATGTCAATACCAGCTGTTAGATTACTTGGCCCTGGAATAATAGAATTTAAAAACATGTATGGTTTGGACATACACATTTTTGGAGGAAGGTTGTATGGGGTAACAATAACTGGCCAACATGAATACGGTGTTGCCGAGGCTTGAATATATGGTGTGAAACCATCAGAGCACAAACCAAGCCGAACATTGCGTGGATCACTGGCAAAATCTGGATGAACACGATCAAAATGCTTCCAAGCTTCACCATCACATGGGTGACGTAATTCACCAGAATTATTTCTATTTTGATGGTGCCAGTGTCATTTTACCCGCGGTCTCCATTGAAGTAAACATCCTCTGTAGCCTTGGAATAAG
This sequence comes from Astragalus membranaceus, assembly GCA_039519185.1. NCBI lineage: Eukaryota > Viridiplantae > Streptophyta > Magnoliopsida > Fabales > Fabaceae > Astragalus > Astragalus membranaceus. The sequence goes on along the minus strand of CM076853.1, from coordinate 45,824,516 downwards.
AGGTAGATAGAACATTGATTTTCGTGGAACCGGTTTGCCTCCGCTCATCCCTGATCTACTGACACGATAGCGTGGTTGTCCACACAACTTGCATTCCGACAACTCTCCATCATTTATGCCAAACTCATTGTTATAATAGAGCATGCAACCAGACACACAACAATCAATCCTTTTAGATTTTAAGCCAAGCTTCGATACCACTCTTTTAGCTTCATAATAACTTTGCGGTAAACTCCCTCTAATGGGGGTTGCATCCAACATCATTTTGGTCATATATTCCATGCACAACTCAGCAACATTAAATTGAGACTTAAGACCCAACAACCGAACACACATTGATAATTTTGAGTCTGTAGATCCTTCAAATATGGGTTTATTTGTCTCACTCAAATACATGTAAAACCTTTGAGCTTCCTCATTTGGAACTTCGTCAGCATCTGGTTCTTCAAAATCCAAATTTACTCCAACAGCGTCAGATATCATTCCCTGATAAACATCTAACGACGGGTTTATTCCCCATCCTTCAGATGTCGTAGTCGCTGGATAACGACTACTTGATGTGTGATCTACTCTTTCAACCAGAACATTAACGGCAGGAACTGCAGGTACCCCTGGCGCTCCTTCCCCGTGATGACTCCATGTCCAATAATTTGGCCTAAACCCATTTTTGTACAAATGAAGTCTAACTTCATGTTCATTTTTTATAGCTCCAAATGAACATTTCAAGCACGGACATCGAATACCGCCTTGTCGCCCAAATTCTTCATGATCAATGTACTTAGCACAAAAAATAAACTCTTCTACTCCTTCTACAAAACGTCGTTTTACACCAGTTCTTCCAGGATACAATCGATCATACATCCAACTACGATCCATTTTCAAGAACTATACGTATACTACACTACAATATAAATAAAATAAACTATCAATTACTTCATATTTTGATATATATATTTATATATTACTCATTTTATTTTGATATTTCAATAAACTACCAATTAATTACAAGCAACAGAATTAATTTTTTAATAATGTTATATACTAATAATTTAAATATTATAAATAATAATTCCAAATTTAATTTTAAATTTCAATTTTTATAAGACAATATATGTTAATAAAATTTATAAGTGAACTTAATATATATAAGTTTTTTCAATATAAATTAATTTGTATTATTATTGCAAACAAAATTTGTAACAAAATTTTACTAAAAATAGTGAAGTAAGTAATATTTTATTAATTACTTTAACAACTAACCGTAGTGAAGAGAAGGCTCTGGCTTGAAGATTATCCTGAACTCAAGCAGAGAGGAAAAAGGAGGAACCCAAATAATACCTAAACAAAAAACAACACAATTAGTAACAAACTCATATTATTATAAAATAATTTAAAAACGAATATTAAAAAAAAAAATTAAAAACTAAAACTATTAACTCATATCAAAAACATACCTTGAAGAAATTTCCCAATAAGAGCAGAAGACAATTCGTAGGGAGGGAGGAAGCGCTTTTGAGATTTAGTAGAGAAGGAGAGAATTTGGAGAGAGTAAAAGAGAATGGGAGGATTGTTAGAAGTGTGAAGAATGGGAAGTGGGGAATGGATATATATAGGAAAAAGTAGCCAACGGTCAAAAGGTAATATCCGCCGCAATAGGAGATTTGCGGCGGTTTTTGAAATTTAATATCCGCGGATTTTTTTTTTTACGGAGCTTTGCGGCGGATTATGGAGGTTTGCGGCGGATTTTGAAATTTAATATCCGTGGTTTTTTTTTTTACGGAGCTTTGCGGCGGATTCTGGGTCTTTGTGGCGGATATTCAAATTAAAATACCGCGCCTTTTTTTTAAAAACACCAAACAATCCGCCGCAAAAGCCACAATCCGCCGCTAATACTCAACATCCGCCGAAAACGACACACATCCGCCGCAAAGTACCATTTTTTTTTTTAAAAATTTATTTTTTTTTAAAAAAATTATTATTATTTTTAAAAAATAAATTTTGTTTTTTTAAAAAAAATCGTTTTAATTAAAAATATATATTATTTTATTAGTTTTTTTAATTATTGATAAAAAAATAAAATCCAATAACTAATTAATTTTTAATTTAAAAAAATAAAAATTGGGAAAAGCAGTAAAATATTATCACCAAAAAAATATCCATACAATTAATAAAATATCCATACAAAAAAATAAAATAATCTAAAACAATAAAAATTGGGAAAAGCAGTAAAATATATATTTAATGTCTGCTACCCCTAAACAGAGACCTACGCCATTATCTTGATATGACACTCTCTTGAGCATTGTCGGCAGCAGCTCCATTACAGTGGCGTATGTCTCCATTTCTTTGTAAAGAAATTTCCACATTGTCGTGAACACCCCTTCATCTTTTTCGTTAAAAGCAACCCATTTATCAGCAAAAAGCTCCTCCTCATTATTTCCACCACAAGTGACATATACGTTAATCAAACGCTCGGTATCATCCTTCAACTTAACAGCCCGTCCTTGCAGTTCCTCAAACTTTCTATTTAGAGATTCAACCATATTTTCAAAATAGAAAGTTTCACAAGAAACCATCTTTTGAAAAGATGATTGAATCTCTAAATAGAAAGTTTGAGGAACTGCAAGGACGGGTTGTTAAGTTGGAGGATGATACCGAGCGTTTGATGAGCGTATATGTCTCTTGTGGTGAAAATAATGAGGAGGAGCTTTTTGCTGATAAAGGGGTTACTTTTAACGAAAAAGATGAAGGGGTGTTCATGACAATGTGGAAATTTTTTACAAAAAAATGGAGACATACGCCACTCTATTGGAGCCGCTGCCGACAATGCTCAAGAGAGTGCCGTATTAAGAGAGTGCCGTATCAAGAGAATGAGAGTATTGGTAGAGGTGTGAAAAAGAAGAAGGGGAGAAGGGGTTTATATAGGAGAAACGAAGTCAAACGGTCAAAAGGCAAGATCCGCCGGAAAAGGCAGTTACCGGCGGATTTAAGGGATTTGCGGCGGACGGAGGTGCATTTGCGGCGGTTAATTAAAATCTCGTAAAAAAAAAAATTTGTGATCCCAAATCCGCCGCAAAAACCGTTAAATCCGCCGCAAAAGCCAAGACGAATTTTAATCCGCCGCAACAGTCAATTATTCCGCCGGTAACTTTGAGGCGGATAAAATCCGCCGGAAATGCGTAGATTCCGCCGGTAACTTTGCGGCGGATCCATATCCGCCGGAAACTCCTGGCCGGAAAAATCAATAATTCTTGTAGTGTATAACGACTTAAGGAGTTTGCATACTTTGTTCTCTTCACCTGAAACTATACATCCTTCGGGTTGATTCATGTAAATTTCTTCTTCTAATTCACCGTTCAAAAAAGCGGTTTTAACATCCATTTGATGAATAACTAGTTTATGGATAGAAGCCAAAGCTATTAAAACTCTAATAGAGGAAATTCTTGTTACTGGAGCAAAGGTATCAAAATATTCAATGTTTTGTTTTTGAGAAAAACCTTTTGCTACTAATCTAGCTTTGTATTTATCAATAGACCCATCAGGGTTATATTTTCTTTTGAAAATCCACTTGCATCCTATTGATTTTGCCCCAGGTGGTAAATCAACTAAGATCCAAGTGTTACATTTGGAAATTGAGTCTATTTCAGTTTTAATGGCTTCTTTCCAAAATTTCGACTCAGAAGAAGTTGCTTCAAAAAAGGTTTCTGGATCTTTTTCGACAAGATAAGTATAAAAATCATTTCCGAAGGATGTTTCTTTTCTTGGTCTTTTACTTCTCCTTAGTTCTTGATACGGTTCCTCATGAGTTTCATCATTAGTACTTGCTAATGGTTGTCTAGATATACTATCATGTTTCAAAGGAAAAAGGTTTTCAAAGAACTCAGCATTTTTAGTTTCCACGATAGTATTATTATCTAGAACATCACTTTTCACAACAAGGAATCTATAAGCAGAGCTGTGTTCTGCATATCCTATAAAAACACAATCAGAGGTTTTGCAACCAATTTTTCTTTTCTTAGGATCAGGCAACATAACTTTAGCTAAGCCCCCCCACATTTTTAAATATTTCAAGTTAGGTTGATAACCTTTTCATAGTTCATAGGGGGTTTTGCCGGTTTTCCTATGAGGAGTTCTATTTTGTATAAAATTAACATGCAGTTAATATAGCCTCACCCCACAAGTTGGTTGGCGCACTAGAACTTATTAACATAGCGTTCATCATCTCTTTCAAAGTCCAATTTTTCCTTTCGGCTATGCCATTAGATTCGGGTGAATAGGGGGGAGTTGTTTCATGTATTATACCTTCCTTTTCACAAAAATCATTAAAAGATATGTACTCTCCTCCACGATCGGATCTAACCCGCTTAATCTTCCTATCTAGTTGCTTTTCTACTTCGGCTTTATATGAAATAAAAGCTTCAAACGCTTCATCTTTTTGTCTTAATAAAAATACCTTAGTGTATCGCGAAAAATCAT